>JABWDY010019859.1:0-14190 GCA_013358455.1 Thalictrum thalictroides | reverse complement strand
ATGAGTATGTGAGTGAATATTTGATGAATATGACTATTTTTTTAAAAATTAAATATCATAATATTTGCCTATTATTTGACGAAATCTAACGTACAGTTTAGTGTTGAAAATTTTTAATGGGTATCCGTTGAAAAATTCGGATATCCGTACAATTCAACATTTTTCCGTTCGACACGTAATAAAGTTAGTCAAAAGAAACACCAACAAGAAACGTGTCAGTTTCTGATTAAATGTGGCCTAGATTAAAATTTAATTTTTTGGTAATTACTACTTACTTTGAAGGGTATTATGGATAATTAGAAGAAGATGAGATGGCCCACATGTCGAGTTGAGAATAAGAAGAGAAGTTCCATCTGAAGTTACTTGTCCACCTTACCAACTAATATTTTCAATAAAGTTGGGTGAACGTGTCGATGTTCCATAGCACGGGCCATTTCGTTCTACGAACAACTGTTGTCTGTTGATATGATGACAAAGAATTACAGGGCAACCTGCTTCAGTCTTCAGCCAAGTAGCCTGCAGCGCCACTGTGGCGGATCCAGGAGTGGAAATTGGTTGGGCTGGTTTGGTAGGTTGGGCAGTATAGAAATTGAAATATTTTTCAAAAATACACTGGGCTTGAGCCCAGTGCAGCTGCTTATATGTTATTGTTGTTGGCATGTAGAATTCAGAAGGTACAGGATGGTGGTTGTTGCAGACATAAAGAGGAATCCAACTGAAGAAGATGCTTCCAAGAGGTACTTATGATATTTTTTATTTGTAATTTTGCGTCTTTATTACTTATTACTTAAGGTACATTGATGGTTATTAGTTGAATGTTGTCGAAAAATAAAGAATACTACTTGTTTGACACTAATGCACTCTGAGAATGACATCTTAAACGAAAACCCAGATTAAGTACACAATGTAGGCATTTCAACAAACATTTGATATGCGCAGAGAAACGTACAATATCATCATATATATTCATTCTTTTCTTTGGACCATTTATTCTTCAAATTAGGAAAATGTTAAAAATCATATATAGTGTAGCCATAGACCCCAGTTGAAGCTTTAATTCACATAAACGAAACAATTACCACAATATATTCTAATATTCATCATACTTGGAAGTTGGAAGCAACCTTTGTATTTGCAGAGTAGCCTTTTAAGTGAAAACCCAGATTAAATACGCCATGAAGGCATTTTAACAAACATTTAATACACAGAGAAACATACAATATTGTCACATTTGCTTGCAACCATTTATTCTCTTGAATGAGGAAAATGTTAAAAACCCGTGTAGCCATAAACCTCAATCTGAAGATTAAATCCACAATACGAAACAATTTCAAAAATATTCATCATACAATACTTGGAAAGTTGGAAGCAACCTTTTAATTTATTCACAATCTGAAATATGTAATTAATAGAGCGCGATTGACCTTAGGTTATGTCCTGTCAGCAGGAGCTTAAATCCACACATCATGCCATGATAGTAAGATAAGGTTGCTCAGAGCACATTCGAGTAAAAATGGTTTGTTCATCCTATCCTGAAATGAAGAAAAAAAAAAAAGAGATTCAATGAAAGCGAGAAATTAATGTATAAATAACTCTATATTCAAACTATGCTTTACCAGCCAACTATCATTGGCGAACCCTGCATCTAACATGAAGAGTTGAGAATCCAAAGATTTATTTCCTAACCTTTTCCTGAACAACCTACTTCTTTCTCTAAATATTACTATATTAGCAGCTAGGTGAATCATTTTTTTTTACTATTGTAACGTATTCTCGAATGCCCAAAAGCCTTAAGCCGTTGCCATTTGCAAGACATGGCCTCTTTGATCTCTGCTTTAGGAGCCTTTATTTTTCCTCTACCCCTTAATTCTCCAAGAGAAACAATGAGTGGCATGAAAATAAATGGGTTGCTGTGATCAATGCTGACTACTTGAAAAAAGGTATGTTCAGTTTTATCGTCAACATAGAGTATATTAGATGCAATAAACACACACACTTCACCCAAAATGAATCTACTAATGTATCTAAATGTCAGCCATAGGTTGTGGATTTGGCTGGAAGCCATCCACTAATGAGTTCTTGTGTTGTTTTATTCTTCCTGGAATATTTCTTTGATAATATAAACATGCAATTTACTTGTAACTTTTAGCAGGATTTGATAAATAAAGGTGCTTAAATTAAAAGCAGTAGTATCTATATCATAGTAAATAGTATAGATACCTTATTTCCTTCAAGTCTCATAAAACTTGGAAATCAATTTCTATGTGAGAAATGTGTTCTATCTTCATCCAATCTTGACCTCCATCTTGTTTGCATTGTTCTTCAAGCTTGACACATTCCGTAATAACTAGATATTCAACCGACTCTGATAGCCTTTCATCTGAAAAGGATTGAAGCTGAGGGCAGTCATCGAATTCCAATTTCTTAAGGGATCGAAGATAGTGAAGTGATGGTAGAGTAACCAACTGAGGAGAGTTGACAATGGTGAGTTCTCGGAAAACCATGTTATTTTCATTCGCTCCAACCCAACTTTCCAGCTTTGGCATGTCACGCAGTTCTAAAGTCTCCAACGATTGGAAACTGTTCCCAAGGAATATTTCGATCTTTACCAACTCATGCATTCCAACGATTTTAAGGAACTTGAGCTTTGGAAGTTGGCCAAGAGGGGGCATAAGACCACAGTTGTTGCACTCATAGAAGGAAATACTCTGTAGTTTAGAGAACAATGGATTACTAACCCAATTTGGAAACATTCTACCACCATAACTGCGAAAAATCAACTCTTTCAGGCTTGCATGAGGGGAGGTCATGAGCTTATCAAGAACATGTTCATCAGTGCCTGCATCTTCAGTAGAGGTCCATTGCAATTCCAGTCTTTCAATGTATTTCTTGTTTGCTAAATTAGCCTCCAGAGCTTCTTCAGGGTTGTTCACCTTCTCGAGTTTTTTTATACAAAGTGATCCTCGAATGTTGTTCATGCCTTTCAATTCTTTCATTTGGCCACTCTCAGGACCAACAATAAATTCACTTATTGTTTGAAGCCCCGTTAATTTTCCAAGTCCAGATGGCATGGTAGTTAATTGACAAACTCCATCGAGCTCAAGATGTTGTAGGCTTCTCAGCCTCCATGTGCTTTTCGGTAAAGAAAGAAGCTTTGAACAGTTTCTAATTCGCAACGTTTGCAAAAGACATAGTTCCTGCATTGTTTCAGGCAACCATCTGAGAAGCGTGTTGGATAAATCGAGAAAACGAAGATGTTTCAAATTACCAACACTCTCTGTTAACTCCTCAATGCGAGTACCGCTCAAATCCAACACACGCAAGCTTCGTAGTTTCACGAATACCATAAGAGGTACTTCTTTAATGGGGGTTTTATACACACTTGATAGTAAAAAAGTTCGTAAACCCTTACACTTAGAAGAGGCCTCAAAAGTCTTTGTCTGGATCTTTTCACAAACTAATGATAAATGCCGCATATTTGTATTGATGACAGAGTCGTCGTTATCCTCCACCCTAAGGAATCTCTCACCACAAACTGATTGAGCCAAATGATGAATGGCATTGTGAATCATATACTTTCCTCCTTCCTTATGGAAAAACGACTTCCATAACAATTGATCAAAGTAACTGCTTCCTATGTCTTCTATCAACTTCCTTTCTTTATTAGGTGTTATGAAACCTTCTGCCATCCACATTTTGATTATTTTATTCTTTTCAAAACCATAACCTTGAGGAAACATTGAACAATATGCAAAACACTGTCTCATGTGTAAAGGTAGACAGGATCTTAGAGCGTGAACTATTTCATTTTTCATCACCGGCAAGTCCCATATTCTGCTATCCAACACATTTTTCCACTCCATTTCATCAACTTTGGAATGTAATATGCTTCCGACTTTCTTGGCTACCCAAGGTAACCCCTTGCACTTTCTTGATATTTCCCTGCCAATTGCTTCCAGTTCGGGAACTAGGTGGAGATTGATGCCCCCACATGCTTCTTCTTTGAGCAATGACCAACAAGCTTCATCCGACAAACATCTCAAATGATACGGTTCGACTTTGCTTACCATCGACGTAACTATGTAACTTCCAGTGGTTATGATTATTTTGCTTCCCTTCAACCCATGCCTCAAGGGTTTAAGCAGGAGATCCCACTCCTCTCGCTTCTCATTCCACAAATCATCCAGGACAAGCAAAAATTTCTTCTCGTGAAGTATTTTCATTAGTTTAACTTGAAGTGAGTCCAAATTCAAGAGATGAAGAGTACTTTCCTGATTCGCAGCCTCAATGATAGACCTTGTAAGCCTTATGACATCAAAATCTTTTGTAACAGAAATCCACATTTTCAAGTGGAAAGACACCGCCTTTGCCTCTGTCGCTTGATAGTTGTAATTGTAAACAAGTTGTGCAAGGGTCGTCTTCCCAACTCCTATCATACCAACAATGGAGATGATGGAAACAGGGGATGATTCATCTGATGCAACCAACATATTTATAATTTTTTGCTTATCATCCTCCCTACCATAGATATGTGATTCATCTGTTAAAGAACTGGTCTGCAACTTAGCCTCTATTTTCATCAGATGTCTCTCTTGGGCTATCTTTCGCAAACATAGGCTATCTATTTCACTCGACATTCGATCCAAATTAGCTTGAATGTTATTCATATTAGGTGTTGAGGTCTGTTTGTAGAGTGATAAGAGCAAATTGTTTACCTGATACTTGGAAATTGGAAACAATACACCTTCCAGTTTCAAAACTTTAATCGCTATATCATCGATTAAGTCGTCTGCTTGGTAGCCTACTTTCTCAAGATCTTGCAGTAAACTTTGCCATTCCATGCCACTTAGTTGCTTGTCTTCTGCATCATGGATCACAGATTGATCACTGACTAAAGTCCTCTTCAGCATTTCCAGCCTATTGTCAACATCTGCAACTGATTTGTGTGCTTTCTTTCCCAATTCGGCCAAATTATCAAGCATCACCTGCAGTGTTGCAGATACAAAGGATGAAAGTAGCCAATACACCATGCTGTGTTGTTTGCTGTTTACACTTGCAGAATTGAAGAAGATAAGTATTGGTTGGGGAATTGCAAAAGCAGCAGAAGAAGATTGAGTTGTGTTTTTTCAAGTCATGGACGGAATAGTCTTTCTTCATTGGGTCCCCCCATTGATTGACTAGTAATTCCTTTGGGTCAAATAAATTAAATTTTGCTACTTGTTTCCAAAAAGCTATGAATTTTACATGGATGACATAATTCATATGTGGATCGCTCAAGAGTTTATTCCGCCCATGGAAGTAAGCAACAAATCAATGGAGGACACAGGTCGGATCTGTTTTGAGGAGTTTTCTCGTATTCATATTTTCCAATTGTCTTGCCCTGATTCATTCACTGGCCGGTTAAGGTACACACTGAACCATTCCATTTTTAAGTTATTACAAAAGGAGCATGATGAAGGATATACTAAACTAGACCTAGAGGACATTGAGTCACCTATGTCGGTGATTACTCTGCATTCATCACTTTGCTATAGTTATACTGATCAAATTGCAATCAATCTTAAGAATTTTCAGTCTGCTAAAGGGTTACGCACTCTTTCAATACTTCATGATCATCAAGGATCATCCGGCCTTGATCATGTGCCTCGCGATTTTTTTTCAAAAAATACCATGTTTATGGGTCCTTGATATGAGTTGCACAAACATCACAGAGTTGCCGAGCTCGATAGGATGTTTGAAACAACTGAGGTACCTTAATCTCTCTGGTACCCCTATAACTACCCTACCCAATTCGTTGTGTAGCCTTTATCAAATGCAAACTCTGAACCTTAGGGGTTGCTTGAATCTCATTGGTTTACCAAAAGGCATTAGTGAACTAATAAATCTAAGACATCTTGATATGGATGTATCCTGCCTATTGCTTTCAATGCCACCAGGAGTTGGGCATTTAGCTGAATTACAAACACTGGCAGCTTTTGTTGTCGGTAAACAGAATGGATGCCGCATAAATGAGTTGAAGAACCTGGCGAATCTTCGAGGGACTCTTAGTATTTTGAGGCTTGAGAATGCAACAAGCTTGGAGGAAGCTAAGGAAGCAGCTTTGGATAAAAAAAAATATCTCGACAAGTTGGATCTTCACTGGACTGAGTTACAAGATGGACTTGAGCTCCTTGAAAATCTTCAACCTCATACACAAGTCCAAGAGTTGGAGATTGTGGGCTATGGTGGTATCAAGTTTCCATATTGGATGGGGGACCCTCTTTTTTCAAAACTTTCGACTATTAGTCTCCATGGTTGCAGAAAGTGTGAGCTCCTTCCACCTTTAGGGAAATTGCCTTCTCTTAAATCTCTGTGCATAAGCGATATGGATGCAGTTAAAACAATCCATCATCATTTCTATGGGAGAAATATGGATTCAAAAAACTCAGACTTAGGAGGGATTGAACTTGAAGCAGTTCCACACAATGTTAGCATGTTCAATGCATTTCCAGGCTTGGAGAATCTCACTATTAATGCAATGAATAAGTTGGAGTTATGGATTGAAATAGAGGAAGGTGACTTCCCTCGCTTGCAAAAGCTTAATATTTCAGGTTGCTCCAAGCTTACAACTCTCCCAGAGCTTTTACTCCTCAGTTCCCTAAAACAATTAGAGATTAGTCGTTGCCCTTCACTTAAATCATTGCCATCCAAAGGATTGCCAACTTCACTTCAATACTTTGTCATCATAGACTGCCCATTGCTCAAAGAGCAGTGCCACAAGGATGAAGGACATGATTGGGGAAAGCTTATAGATATTTCCAATGTATGGATCGACTATGAACAGATGTCTCAGGTAAAATGTTTAGTTATGTTGCTTTAATACTTTCTTCTTCTATTCTTTGCTTTTGATTATTTTATTACACAATAAAGACTTTCTCAATTGACGAGAACAACTTTGCATATTCACCGCTTCTTCTTGTTATGCTGTCTCATCTGTAGGTGATCACATCAGCTCTGATTTATAAAAAAAATCAGATACCTGCTACTTTTTTGCATCAAATCTGTGGGTGTCTTTGCAAACCAACTTTATGATTTTATCTTGTCAGATCTGATTAATAAAAAATTTGATTATCTTACTTAAAGAAATTAATATCAAACCAAACGTTTACCTATGTTTGTTATCTTCAGCATGTATCCCACATAAATTATGCATTCTGACTAGATTACTGTCAACGTGCAGGGGTTGGTTAACAAATTGGAGTCGAGTGCAAATATGATAGAGGAGGATGAAATGAGGAAGTTAGAAACTGCTAAACTTCAAGCAAGGTCTGACCAACTAATCATTATGGAGGACTGTAAACCAACTATCCCTGTTGTGGAGGGAAAAGAAAATGTTATTTCTGCAACAGAAAATTTCGTGCCGGCTTTGGAGACTGATAGTAATCTCACAGCCAGCATGAGAAAGATCCTTGAGGATCTCAATATCCAGTTGTCTACCCTGAATGTCCAATCTGAAAGCAAACAAGGTATAGGCAAGATTGAGAAACAACTCAGTTCTGTTGAGGAAAAGATTACGAGATGGGAGTCAGATCACTCTATGGTAAGGCAATCTTCTCAGTATTTACAGGCTGTTGATGAAGTTCGCAATTTAGCAAAATGCTTAGAAATCTTGTCTTTGGGCGGAGACGAAAATGTGAAAGAGCTTTTCCGTCACACCCATGGGGTTCTCCAAATTGCGATGGCAGGGCTTAAGGAAAAGTTTAGCTACATTCTTTCTCAGAATACACAATCTTTTGAGCCAGAGAATATGTTTGAAGATGACCCGATGCATGATTTCTCAGGTATATCAATGGAGTACTATTTCTCAGATATATCAATGGAGTCCGGGCAAGTTGAGGAATTAGTACAGGGTGATAGCAGTGGCCAAGTTTCAGAAGATTCCTTCATACACTTGAATATGACCAGAGAGATAGCAGTAGAGGAAGTACAGAGTGATAGCAGTAGCCGAGTTTCAGTGGATTCCCTCATAGACTTGGTCCATCCAAATGTAATTTCAGAGCTGAAATGCATTGCAAATGTGATGATTGCTTCCAGTTATGACCAGGAATGTTGCCAGGCTTATATCAGTACTCGAAAAGAGGCTTTGGATGAATGCTTGATCCTGCTGGAAGTGGAGAAAATGAGCATAGAGGAAGTAACGAGGATGGACTGGAGTGACTTAAATATTGTGATAAAAAAGTGGTTGAGGGCTATGAAAACCTTCGCGAAGGTGTATTTCCCAAGCGAGAAACAGCTCTGTGAACAGATTTTTGGGGACATTTCGTCAGTCAGTTCATTTTGTTTCTTCGAGACTTCAAAGCCTTCAATATTGCGACTCCTGAGTTTCGGTGAAGCCATTGCTATTGGGCCTCTTTCGCCAGAGAAGTTATTTCGGATCCTTGATATGTATGAGGTTCTGTCAGATCTTCTTCCTCATATAGACGATTTGTTCCTGGACGAGGTAGGTTCTTTCATTAAAACTGAGTATCATGAGGTCTTAAAGCGATTGGGTGATTGTGTTGTTGGGACATATTCTGAATTTGAGAATGCAGTTGGATCATACCAATCAACAGCTCCATTTGCTGGAGGGGGAATCCATCCTCTGACCAGATATGTCATGAATTATATTAAGTTCTCCATTGATTACAGTGATACTTTTAATTTTCTTTTACGTAGTCACAATGGGGAAGGTTCTGTATCTATGTTGCCAAAACTTGATTCGGTTGATGAGAAAAACAAAGGTGAAAGTTCTTCATACTGTTTCACCCCAATTGCTCACCGTCTTCGATCAGTTACTATAACCCTGGAATCCAACCTGAAGACCAAATCAAATTTGTACAAGGATGGTGCGTTACAACATTTCTTTCTCATGAACAATATACATTACATGGTTCAGAAGGTTAAGAGCTCTGAGCTCAGGGCCTTCTTTGGAGATGATTGGATCCGACAACACAATTGGAAGTTCCAACAGGAGGCGATGAACTATGAGAGATCTACTTGGAGCTCAGTCCTCATTTTACTTAGGGATGATGGGATTAATCAAGGTTCAAACTCGGCTACAAGAACAGTTCTCAAGGAGAGGTTCAAAAGCTTCAATGTAGCCTTTGATGAGGTGTACAAGAACCAGACAGGGTGGTTGATCCATGATCCTCAATTGCGGGAAGATCTCCGAATCTCAGTGTCACTCAAAGTAATCCAGGCATACCGAACATTTTTGGGAAGACACGCCTGTCAGCTAGACGGTGACAGGCATATTGAAAGGTACATCAAATACAGTGCAGATGATCTACAGAATTACCTCTTGGACTTCTTTGAGGGATCCCCAAGATCATTGCACAATTCTCGTAAGAGATAGGATCCTTAAAAGTGATTAAGTTTAATGATTTTTTTTTTGTTGGTATTTATAATTGTGTTGTATCATACTGTTGGAGATATTTTGTTCTCCCAGGCTGTTGTAAGTTGTTGTCTCTACTCTCTAGTTCTGTCCTAGAAACATGGTGCATTTTTTAAAGTTGTGTGTTGTATTATATCTTGCCATCTTGGGATGGTCCCAATCCCAAATGGATGAAATACTTAAAGAATTCTTTTGTTCTCTGCTTTGCTTTTGTATATAATGATAGCAATTGAAAAACAAGCATGAATGTCGTTTGAAATCCATACTCGAAACCTTCTGATGTTCTTTTACAATTCTCCTGGCATGAACAACTTAACTGTTTTTTCATGATCACTTGGGTTTGGGAGTCAGAGAACAATATATGTAAATAAAGATATCAGGTCATTGTTGATAAAAGACTTGTGATGGATATGAACACAATCAAATGGCATTGTGCATCTCTGATGGAGTCTTCATATCTATCTATTCTATTCTACTGTTATAAACCTCAAAAAAATTCGAGGGCATTCTCTCTCTTCACCAGAATCGAGCTTTAGACTTTTTATTAAATCCTGACTAAAATACCCTTTTGGGCCTGGTTTTCAAGTCATTTCACTGATTACGAAAGATTAATTGCTAAAACCGTTGCATTCTTCTCTCTCCACGTTTACATGCTAAAACCCTTCTTCTTCTTCTTCTACTCAACCCTCTTCTCAACAAAACCAGTGACCTCATCTCATTGTTTCTTATTTCAATCGAACTTCCTCCCCATTCCTCATCAATTCGATATTCAATCTGTTTGCACTCTGATTTACTACCTTCCCCATATTGCAGAATTTTTCAATGAGTTTCAGTTTTTTTCCCAATTAATTCCAACTCAACAAAGGTGTTAAATTACATCGATTCCTTTCCAACTTCCAACTCCAGCCCTCGGTTTCCAAAGGTAAGTGTACATACCCTACTTTCCTACGTCAAATACATCCACTATCACATGCAAACTCAACTCCTCGCACTTGCGACATCACACGAACCCAAACTTACTTATAACTCGACCTCACTATCTCACACTCGCGAACTCACCCGAGCTCAATACCTCCTCTTAACGACCTCACACAAGCTCCAACCTATATTACTAAATATCTTCCTACGTTACAAATCTTTTCATTGATTACGAAACGTTCCCTTCATTAATTGTTTTTTTCGTTGTACAATTAATGAACTATCCGTTGTCCCAAATCTCCTATATAAACGAACTACGTAGGCTTGATTATGGGACTTGGTCAATTCCAGATACGTAGGCAACTATCTTCTCTAAGGTAGCTCAGCCACTTTCTTCTTCAATCTCTCTTCCCATTTACTCCGTTCAACCCAAGCTTTTCTGTATTTACATTGGCGCCGACTGTTTGTGATTGATTTCTAATACCCTTCACCGGAAAACTTATTCTTCACTTTCTCTACCCAAAAGCATGACTTCCATCAGCCAAGAACAATTCGAGCAACTCATCCAGAGGCTTGATGAACAATAAGTTCAAATCACCAAGCTGGTGGCGGCCGGAGAATGCAGTGTTAAAAATCACCACCGACCAAAGCAACCCTACCATTTCACAATCAGTTCAATTTTTGTTGACAAGTTTTGACAAAAGTGGATGTTAGGCTGCGGATGCATATACTACTAAGTTTAAAAATCTAATTCTTGGTCCAAATTGAATTATATCTAGATATTAATATTGAGAAAAAACTTGGCTTATTTACATCTTTTTACATTTTATAAACTCTTCCATGACTTTTTTTATAGTTATTTTAAAATAGAAGGGTTTCGGTACTCAAGAAATAGTTTACTCAATTTGGACTCAACCTTATTTAAGGTACTTATCAATGTCGGATTGGTATGATGTGTGTTGGTCTTCAAGATTGTGGTTTATAGGCTCATGGGGTACATGATAGCTTAATTGTAATTTTGTCAATAGGCTTTACCCTCTCATTCTATGTATATAGGCTCAATAAGAAAATTACTTAGTTTTACTATGTAAATAGTATGATATAGAATCTGGATTTTCACCAATATTTTAATCTCTACCAAATTGCTGCTACTTTGAGAAAGAACTGTTGCATATATCTTTATTGTTTCAAATAACACTCATTGAGATTGGCAAAATGACAAATAAGTCAAAAGGCCTTGATATAAACAGATGGAATTTGGAAGCATAAATTTTAACTTGCAGATAAAAAGATGAATTAAGATGCTTAAGAACATAATAGTAGTTGTGGAGAAAAATGTAAATTTTAACTTCCATTTATTTTTTGTGCAGGAATTTCATGAAGAGACCGAGGAACTAAAATAAATATATATGAAGTTTAACAGACTCCACAATTTGCTACGTAATATAGATTATATTTGAGTTTTGCAGGCTTATTTGGCTGCTATTAGTTGTTTTGTTACTTCTTTTTTTTTCCATTTGTTTGTGTGTTTTCATGTTTGCTTTGGAGACCTAAATTTCATATTAAGATTTAATTGAATGCTTAACATTATCTTAATTTTATGAGGTTCCATTTTCTGTTGAACATCTTAATGTAACGCTTGAATGAAGGTGTAATCGCCAATGTCAATCTACTTATATGTTCGACTCATTCTATACGACTCAACCGAATAAATGGTGATTTAGCACGGGCCAACCTACTTACGCACGGGCCTACCTACTAGTATATAATTGTAACTGAAATTATTTCGTTTCCTTCTCCACTTCTCTCCTTCTGGGGTTCCCCATTTGGAGTAGTTTAAAAGATTTGTAGTGCAGTAGTACCTGTACGTTGTACCTCACTATCTGTATACGTAGTAGTCCCATGTTGTTGAGCCAAGTTTCCATATTAACCTTGCTTTTGTGGAAATAGATCCTTTAAACCTGTTACATCATTTCCTACTAAGAGTCGTGTACGTGTACCGTACTGTACAGTATGTATGTGATTTAAATCAGGTTTTAGCGACCAATTCCTTCTTTTCAATTGGATTGAGACATGCTGAAGTCCAAAATGTGAATTCTTTTGTTTGGAAGAGAAACTCCAAAAAAGAATGTTTTTAATTTGTAAATGAGCATACAACTCTAATCTTCTCTTTGTGTAAGCTATGCAAATAACAATATTTTCCAAATTTTCCAAGATGAGAACGACTTCTGAAGATGGGGTTTTCGAAAATCTAGATATTTTGGTTGAATCATTGTTTCCACGTACAATCTCTGAAGGGAATACTGAGATACAAAGAATCTAACAAATAGTCATTTGAACCAGATGTCCCATCTAAGAAAATAAAAGGAAAGGCTTCAATACCATTAGTTAGTTGTGTAAATATCCTTTGTACCTGTTTGAATATGATGCATGAGGAAATTTGGTTGAGATTTTTCAGACGTTGTCATGGATCAAAATTCAAACTTTTAATTCACGTAAGTGATTTGTGTATATATCCTAAATGGTATCAGTACATGCTGTGAATTGAAAGTTTGAATTTTTAAGATTAAAATATGGTTGAACCAAGTTAGTATTATAATTTGTTGTGCAATAAATTTAATTTGTCTTATGTTATTTTTGGGCTTCATGTTTTGTTTGTTATAAAATTTTGTTTTTCTAGGTTTTTGGTAGGCAAGACATTTTGTTTGTTTTTTTATAAAGAAGTATTGAATTCCCCGTAAAAAATATAAGGTGTAGCATGGTATCTAATTCTTACAGCACTTTGTATGTAAAGGTATCAATTTACTTCAACCATTATTTTTCTTTACATTATGTCCATTTGTAGGTGTGCTGTAGAAATTTATCTTTAGCTGAGTTAAGCGAACCAGCGTCAATAGAAAATTTAAAACGTAAGCATATTTGAAGGTTTAGTTATTCTGTCTTATTTTTGGAAATGGTTATTCATAATATGTTGTTTAAGAAATTTGGAGTCGGAAATTTGTAACACTAAAAGTTTGTTTGGCATTAGCCTAAGAGGAAATGAAATTCACGTTTGAAGCCATCTAACTTTAGATAGGTGAAATTGAGTACCTCTGAATAAATGGTCAACTTTTGATTGAGTTTTAGTATTTATATCGACTCATAGAAGATTTAAGATGCATGTTGACCATTAAACCATATTAACCACTAAGTAGACGGTATTATCAATGTCATATGACTATTAAAACAATATTTGATGGCTTTAGTTTTACATTCTCATTGATTCTATCGTGCTTATTTTGGGTTGCCTTTAACTCCAAGACTGGTATATAGGGGGATCTATAGGCTCATCTGGTAGCTCGGGCTAGAGTTTCAATTTGCATCTATAAGGAAACATCTAACTAATCAAAAAAATGATTGAGTAATGTGATCCGATTAAACAATTATGTAGTGTTTGATGAAGTAATTGTTTGTTTAATAATATGATATCATTAAACCTGGATCAAAATCTCCATTATGGTTTAATCAATAGAAAAATCTTTATTAAGTGCAGAGACTGTAGGCATACGTAAATTTGTTTTGATTGGCGTTTTATAAATAAGGAATTTAGGTGATAGAAAAAAATATGGAGCTTTAAACAAATTGAACAACTATATTAGTGTCAAATACCCAAGATGAACTTCAGGATTGATGTGGTTAACAGATGTGTGTAGTTGATGAAGTATTTCTTATTTAAGATTGTAGGGCATCCACGATGTTGAAGTTGTCTAAAACATAACGATCTTTCTAATGCCATTAAAAAGTAGAAAGGTGTTTGGTTGAGTTCTCTATTAATGTTTCAGTGATTTGGTTCTAATCGTGTACTTAATATTTTGAAGAAA
>JABWDY010019820.1:742-12389 GCA_013358455.1 Thalictrum thalictroides | reverse complement strand
CCGCTGCCACTGAATAGAAACATTGAACTGAAATAATGCAGATCTGTTGTATTGATATAAAAATAAAAACAAGTTAGAGCATCCCTAATGGGTAGTGTAAAATCGAAAAATTTGCAAAAATATGTAAAAACCATCCCTAATGCAAATTGCTATAATAGCAGACTCGTGCCAAAATTATAGCAGCTGCTATATCTGTTTGTATAATGCAAGCAGGTATAGCAGCTGCTATATCTATATCTTCAAGTCACACGCAACATGAAACTGCGTACTACTTTTTTTGTATTAAACTCATACGCAAGGTAAAGTTGCGTACCACTTTTTTTTGTCCCAACTAGTTTATATTACATGGACTCTACACATAAGTATTTTGCATTGTATGGACTCTCCACACATAGATAAACTGTATGCAACATCAAAGTGCATATGAAATATAAATGTAACAATTTTTTGTTGTTGCATTAGGGACACTGTTCAATTATGCATAAACCATTTTTTGCATGCTGCTATCCAATCTTAGGTGGAGGCCATTCAGTCCTAGGTGGAGGCCATTTTTTACACTACCCATTAGAGATGCTCTTAAGACCTTTCTTTTCTTTTTGGTTATGAGAGATTGTTTTAAGCCGTGTGATTTGGGCTACTTTAGCATCAATTCCAGCACCAAATCTAATCACGGTAAAGAAATTATTTTTCTTTAAAAACCAATGTGTTTGCTCTCTGTTATCTACAAAAGAAAGAAGAGATCAACTCAATTAAACACCCATTCTTACCCCTCTTGAACAAACTTCAGATATGAGATGTCTCCTGGCTTGGGAGGATTGACCATCAATCCTAGCTGAATACAAAAAGCCCTTTTAGAGATCTCATAAAAATTAAACATTTCTCACATTCTAGTTCAGATACGACAGCATAAATAGCATAGAAGGAATATCAAAGAATGAATAACAATAAATTGGTTCACAGTTACTTTAAACAACCTTAACACATTGTTACTTACAAATATCTGACCAGGAACATTTGGACTGAGTGAAATAGACGCAACCTTATAAATTTCATCAACGGTCTGCAATACCAGTAAAATGATAAGGGAACATTAGTAATTAAGCAATGCTTGAATTGACGGATAACTTATATATACAAACATAACCTGTGGAGGAATATTAGTCATTTCAAAGTACCCTCCCCGTTGTCCACATTCTCCCCAATAACCTTTTGACACAGTGTGGAACGACACAAGCTGTACCTCCTTGCTCATGGGAAAGCCCATGTCCAGTAAAACCTGTCAGTGTCCAGTGAGTGATTAGTTTAAGCTCAATGAAACCATAAGTCCAGTTGGCTAAAATAAGGATAACCAGTATATATACTATACCTTTCTTGCACTTAAGAAGGGGCGCTCATCCTGGTATATGTTCTGCTGGTAAACTTCATCTGCCATAAGGACTAGGTTTTCTTGGTAACAAAATTGTAGTAGTTCCTTCAGATTGGCTTCGCTCAAACACTGACCAGTAGGGTTTCCTGGGTTTATAATGACCATGGCCCTCGGCTACTCACATTCCAGCAAACAATAAAATCATTGGAGTGTACTGTTGTTCCATATACAATTATAGTAGTTCACTTTGTCAAAAACAAATATTCACATAATAACACCATATCAAATGATACACAGCTATATCTTAGTCCGATACTCGAGAGTGCTAGATCAGCTTGGTCAAGGTCCAAATTAGATGCCTACAAACTTTACTGAAGCAGCACATTTTTTATGTCAAACCTGGTACTCCCTTACCAAATTCAGTTTCACCTTATAAGCATTCTGCTTTCTCTAACCATCATATACATACATATCTGGGAGCAAATTGACTTACTGCAATTTTAAGCCTAAGAAAATCAATGACCTGATAATAGTAATCTGTTGCACTTACAGGTGCACAGTTATGGAAACCTAACCCACTGTATGATTGGCATAGGGTCAAAATTTTAACTTGCTAAATTCTTCTCAGTCCTCATTCTTTTGGATGGTCAAGGAATGTATAGTATCTTAATACTGATGCTTGGTGACTGGATGGTCATGATTCGCATAGTTTACACGATATTAATGGAAAGGAATAATAAGCTGATCAACTCATATCTTCCTTTACTATCATGTTTCACAAACACATATCCAGCTATTTTTGTCCTGAACACTGCCTATGAGGGTATAAGTCCTGTACTGGAACCAGCATAGCTTAGGTCCATGCTAGCTTAGCTTTAAAGTTCTTCCAAGATTGATCAACAATTTGTGATTGAAAAGCACGATCGCTATAGATTAATTCTAAATGGATGTTCTTCACAAGTAGATGAATACTTACAGTTATTCCATTTGAGCGAGCCTGAGAAACTGATTGGCGAAGATTCTTTACGTCCAGACCCCAATTTGCAGTCTCTTCCAGGTAGTATGGGACAAGAGAGCCACCATATAGAGATATTGCAGCCGAATAAAGTGGGTATTGTGGAACTGGAACCAAAATCTGCCAGTACACAAGTAATATAGATAAAGTCCACATTGAGAAGAGCTAGGAGTCATATAGAGACATTGCAGATGATATAGAATAATCCTATTGAGGGATGATATCCTGACTGCTAATATAGCAAACATATACAAAGTCAAAAATTTAGTACCCCATCTCTTGAACCACGTATAATAGAGTTTAAGATTTGCATCACTCCTTTGCTGGCACCATCTGTCAGAAATATGAGTTCTGGGTCACTGCAATAAATTCCATAAACAAAATCAGTTTCTATTTATAATCAAAGTGCATAGCATTCCATTTTATGGCGAGTTGTGTATTTAATGTATGTTCTGATATTCTGTAACCTCGGATAGCCATCCCGCCTTTCAATGAACTCTGCTATTTCCTTCCTTACTCCTGGAAGTCCACGGGAGTCACTGTACGCGCCTAATTGTTCACCAGAGGAACACATACTTCTTGTTAGACTTGACATAAATCCGTGGACATGAGATTAAATAGAAAGGTTAATTTCAGGTGCTAAAGAAAAACACCTAGGCCACCCGATGTCAATGAAAGGTAATGTTTAGCTCTTGCAATGGCATCTGCCGGGAAGACGAGTCCTACATTAGGATCATCCAGTAGAAATGGAGCTTGGCATAAAGCCACGACCTGTAAAGAACCATTTTCTTCTATTAGAAGTTAGAACAACCTTAACGACTATATGTGCGTGACACCTTATCATACAGGATCTAACTAAGTTAATATTTAAGTTTTTGAGCTCACAAACACAAACAAGAATACATTTTTGAGCTCACAAACACAAACAAGAATACATTCATGTGATGAAGATATTTATTAAACAAAAGCAAACAGACTGAGTATAAACCTGGCGAGGGAAGGTCAGTGGCTTCTGTCCTAATGCATGAGGATTCCCAACATTTGTAAAAATAATCTGCAGGTAAGATGAATCGAAATGAAAAGAGCATATTAAAGTAAATTGTGCTACTTCATTTTAATTCCTAGAACAATTGTCAGTATTGGACAAGAATTGAGACACCGCGACAAGATATCATACACCCCTCAACGAAGTTTTACAATTTAGTGACATAAGCTTGTCAAATTGCCTTTTTCATAAAGTAGAGTAAATCCAACAGTAAACAATTTTCGGTACTTCAACCATATAAAAAACATAGTCTTGCGCATAACATGTTGAGCTATTAAACTTCAAGATTCAAGAACAATTTTCAAAAGACACTGTTCAGACCTGAGCATGTTCTGAAACTTGATCACCTGAAATTCTATATTATAATGTGCAACTATCGTAAAACTGAAGGCACATAAGTAACAATGCATAGTTCAAAGCACTTCTTGGAAAAAAAATATTGTCAAAGAGCTTAGCTATTAGACAAGCAAGCTTAATGTACATATTTGGGAAAGCTTCAACAGGGCACATATAGTCATTGGACGCCAAATCAGACCATTCACTTGCGGACAAATAATAAAATCCAAACAATGCCAAGGATTAAGAACTGAAAGTCCAGAAAAAGGAAGAAATGTCCTATGTATTCTAAAAAATAAAATTCCATTCCACAAGTCCTTAAACAAAATTAGGTATACACCTACCTTCTTTCCTTCCTTCTGAAGCTCGGAAGCTCTGAGATACAGCTCACCTCTAACAGCATATTGAACCTTCTTCACGTTCTCATTCAGCGTCTCATGGTCTAATCCCTTTGACATGATTGATTATTAATATATCTCGCCAGTATACCTAGAGGAGGTATGTATCAACTCACAGATCAGTTTTCAACCTGATTTTCCAGGAATTGGAATGGATAAACATAACAAACTCAATGCTTAAACTCCAATTCATGTTAAAGGAGGAGGGACGGCCGGAGGGTACATATCCTTCATTGACCATTGTATGCTTATTCTTTTTGTGATCAATACATCAAAAAATTGTGATCAAGTAGTAGATTTAGATAACCAAATAATTGTCATGCACAATCAACAACAGACAAACCTAACAAAACTCCAAAACACAACTGCTTACAATAACTTAACTAAGCAAGACACTCTAATAAAATTTCACCACACATATCACTGTAGACCATGAGATAAACACATGCAAAAGTTTTTAATAAAGATAAAAACCAATCAATTCACAAAATCAAACAATTCCCATTCAGATATTAAAGAAAACCCATTTATCCAAATCAACAGAAACACAATCTCAACTCATTTTTCTAGCAGATTCCAATTAGAAATTGAATAAAACTGAGAAATTAGTGATACCCAAATCAATTTTCCAATATTTTTGGTGAATAAACAGAAATGTGAGCTAAAATAATACCTGCGAACTGAAATCGAATGGAGAAACGTGTAGAGATGCGAAGAGACTTACAACTGAACTGAACTGCTCTGCTCTGTTATGTTCTGTGTGTCTGTCGACCCAGAGTTATAAAGATATAGTAATATGTGGTATTCTGTGATTGTGTTGTGTGTCTTGCATGTATGCTTTCTTGACTATTGAGTAGTTTTGTTTGGCTTTTAATATTATTTTCCAATTATATACCAACCAAAATAGAGAAAAATAAATAAATAAAAATGAGCAAAAGGCTATCTAGAACTGGTGATGGACCAATTGTCCAGATTGAGTGAACAATACCCATTTGGGGTCATTTTCCACAACTCAGATAGACAGATATATATGGTCAGAAGCCACAACTCATAAGGGTGTATGTGTGAATTACTGAATTGTGTGATGCTCATTCATGATTTCATGTCATGTCCTTAGCCTTTAGGGTTATCAATTTCAATGGCCAGGTTTAGATTGGTGTTAATCCAAGTAAAATAGAATTGCGGGACTTTTTTAAAAAAATAGATTAAGTTTACAAAAATAATTAAGTTACAAGACATGAATCAGAAAAGCAAAATTCATGTGCACTTATGAAACACCATTAATCAGTATAAGTTGTCAGTCATATCAGCAAAAAGTATCACTGAACAAGGAGTATAAGAATTTCATTTCCATCATTTCCAATCTGGATTACAACAAATGATACAATGATTTTGATTCCTGCCTGAAACAATTTCAGGCCTGAAAAATGTAGCTTAATCTAGGAAACATTATTACAAAATATGTTTACAAATAATCAAATTTTAATCCAAAGCTCGACCTTCTCTTCCTGCCCACTAAGCAACACTCATCTATTTACTGCACATAAATGAAACATATGGTACATATGATATCTCACAACATTTCTTGTAGCTTCTGATAAAAATTGGTTTTCCTTTCTGGTTTCTAGATCAGACCTGTGTGAGGATTATAAGTTTGAACAGGCATGCTTGCTCCATATGGATGGACTGCAGCTGCATATGGATTGGCAAAAGGATTCATAGACTGCTGTTGTTGTGGACCCATCATTACCATCTGTTGTTGCAACATGAAAGCCTGCTGTTGGTGAACCATTGCTGCCATTTGCACAGAGGTGTGTGCAGCAACTCCACTCGAGGCAAGGAATGGATCGTGAGGTACTTGTTGCATCACTGGATTTGCCATGGGCATTGGCTCCCAGGGGTTGTAGCTCACATTCTGGTTAGTGCGTCGTAGAGCATCATCATATAGGCTGTCTAATGTAAGCATGTCCAGTCCACCCGCCTTCATTTTAACAAGTCAGAAAGCCTTAGAATGAAATGTTACCTCCATTTTAGCTAAAAATTAGGACTACTAGAAAATGAAAAATATGAATTGTTCAGCTGTATTTTGGCCACTATTCTAATTAAACAAGCATGGAAGCAGGAACTGATCGAACGTGGTAAAAGAGAATATATAGTGCACAAAATTCATGTGATAGATGCATTCATTCAAAAACTGTATTTATAGTGCATAAAAATCATGTGATAGATGCATTCATTCAAAAATTATGTAATTGCTATTCACCAGTGGGATCAAGAATTTAGGTGTATCTTCCTAGAAAAAAAAAAGACAAGCACAACAGAAGGCCTGACTGCCTACACTGGGTCTTATTATTGTGAAGACCATGAATCCATTCATACAGCATTTTCGTTCCTCTTTGGAAACCTAACTTCAAAGATTAATATGAAATCAAACTGGAACAGATATATGCAAGTTCTTGATCAAAGCTATGATGATGCAATGAAATCTGGTATTGTCCATGGAAATTAAATGGTGGAAACCTTAATTCCAAAGAGGAACAAGATGCGGAAAATGAAACAATTACCAGTTTGGTAGCAGCTGCAGCACTGTCATTTGAACTCGGGGCAGTGACAAGAGCCAACTCCCAGCCTGTAGCTCCATTTGCTGAATTGAAACTAGGAGGGGGAGCATCAGTTGAGGGTGTGGCTGCAACAATCAAAGGTGACAGAAGGTGCATCTTAAATTCATTTACATTTGAAATCCTAGGACACGGAACTATAACTTAGTTTAGCGAAAGTGAGAAGACTTGGCAATGTTATTACAACTTTCAAGTTCTAAAGGTGCTAGAGCCAGATATATGGTTGTCACAAACGTGCATAGGAAATGTTTCTTCCCTCAGTTCAATATAAGCTATAGGGCAACTATAAATTTAAGTACTACTTCGTAGATATTGCTATTTTATCTTGATATTTAGTTCTTCCTATTTCCCATATTTCAATGGCGTAACCACTCAAATCTTCTTCTGTTTCCCCTTGGAGCTTTCTCCTTTTTTTTTTCTACGTTTATTCATTTTTATAGAGGGACTCGAACAAGTTTTTGGATACCGAAAGTCTTGTTTAGCTTATACACTGATGTTCAATATTAACAATATAAGCTTACCAACTGGAACAATGGCTAGAGCCAGAGCATTTTTCTCATCTAGATCCGAGGCATCTGGAATGGGATCGTTCAAACCCTGGAAACAATGTAAGCAATTTTAGCAAGGATCCCAGGCTTCAGGTTTCGGAGGCATACAAATTTGTAAGATACAGTTGTGATTATAATTACCAACAGGTCGGGTGGTTCAGAAACAGGAATTTGAGCTTCCACTTCAATATTTTTTGTTGGAGGTGGAGATAAGGGGCGCATGGCCTCCACTTCAGGAGTTTTCTTGTATTCTATTGCCAAAATTTCTTTGGGAGCAGCAATTTTGTCAGCAAAACCCTGCTTAGATAATATGAAAGATTCACAAGGATGAACGTATATTAATATTAAAAAGCGGGTTCTAACAGAAATATTTCCTCTATGTTCTGTAGATATTGTGCCAATGATATCATCTCTTCCTAACATTTCCTGATATTGTGTTGGATTTGTAATTTAGTGTCCACCTTGAGGGGTGTTGAACATTTTTCTGTCATTCCAAAATATGTTGCAAGTGCGCAACAACCTTGGTGGATGTTTGTTTATCAGTTTCTCCAGAGCCATTTTCAGTTTAAAATTATCACCTAAGGCAATTCGGAGAACATAGTGTCAAAATAAATTCACATCTGCAAATCTTTCAATGTTATACAACCACCAAGTAATTTCCGTAGAGCTGCAGTGATGATGGAAATGCGCCACTACCTTTACCTAGACCTAATCACCAGGTTACTTTCATTCCAATCAATCAAGTGGTATATTAACCTCATACATTCCAGATAGATGTCAACCTTCAGTTCTTAGGCAACTTACATGATATTCTTGAGTATAGGTTAGTAGACTTTTCGTGCTTAAAGCATTAATAGTCTAAGACTAGGGGAGTCATTTCAACTTGCTAGAATGGCACATGCCATTCTTTTAGTTTATACTGTAATTCATAATGAACGCATACATCCTCACTTTCTTATCTGTACATCCAAAGATAAAGTAACTGCAATTACCTTATCCCTCTGAACTGAGGAGGCTCGTGGAGCATCTCTGACAAACTCTTCCATAGCTGTTAGAAATGATGCTGGGGGCTGCATTGTTCATAAAAAAAAATGATTCAGGAAGCCTTAATTAAAGGCAACAAATTATCTTACCCGTCTACATATAAAAATAAAATTCAAACATAAACATTATAATTCTGCACAAGAAAATTCGAACCTGTTCAATCTTGATAAACCTCTCACCACGTCCAAGATCAAGGCTTTTACATATCTCATAAAATTCAGACAATCTTTCGGCCTGAAAGGCAGCAGATAAAATAAAATATATGAAGGCAATGAAAGTTGTATTTTAGTACTAGGAGGAGTCCATATAAAGATATTTTCTTCAAGAAAGCAATACAAGGATAAACTTGGTGACAATTAAACCTAGGAAGCACAGACACTTCAAAGATAGTGCCATGTCGGACAGTTAGCCACTCTTGACACTGTTGGGCATTGTGTCCCACTTCAAAATACTCTTGTAACACTTCGAAATACACGTCTAATTTTAGTAATCCTAGATACACAGACAATTCTGCCACACTTTTAGGATACTTCCTATGCACTATTAGGATTTCAAAATGACGAATCAATTATAGGACAGCGTTGAAAATGCCTATGAACTTTCTATTGACTTAAGCAATCTGATTGTCGAGCTACTGGTTTTATTGGAAAAAGCCATTGGGATCAAAATCTTGTCTTCTCTAGTCTTCCTATTTGATTTTTTAAGTTAGAATTACAGGCAAACAAGATCTGAATGTTGAGCTAATGATAATCTTCACTATTTACTGGAGAAATGGCTTCTACTCTGTCAGGAATGTAAGAAAGACTACCGGCAGTGGAAATGACAGCCCTTCCTGCTCCAGGTTGTAGAGGTGATTAGCCCACTATAAAAATACCTAAGAAAGCCTATAAAAGAGGTCTTGAATGTTGAAAGCACAGCCTGATAGCAAGAACAGTTATGGAAGATCTAACCATTGATGTATTGGGAAAACAAGCTTACAAAAGTGGATTCCAAAGTGTGAATGGAACATTACCCCTTTGGATAAATCTACACGTGAGATTTGAAAAAGAAGAAGATTTTGAGGCCGTTCGGACGGGAAGAGTGGAGGACCATGGAAGTTTGGAGAGCAACTAATGAGATAAGTGAATGGACGAGAAAATTACGCCCTGACCAGCAAAGAAACTAATGCTTTGGTGTGGATTGAACTCCCTAAGCTATCAGTGAAATGTGGGGTTTGGAAGCTATTCTATCAATTGCTCGAGGCATAGGCTACACAATAAAAGTGGACAACTCTACTCTTCATAAAAAGTGGGGATATTACACACATGTCCTGGTTGATGTGTATTTATTAATTTACTAAGCCTATACCTGATCAGATTTTGATTAAAACCATCATAATATGGTGGGGCGTTGTAAAATGGTGGCACATCTTGTGACGGAATGTAAAAAGATAAGAGCGCAAATAGATAAGGACATGAACATTGAGATGCAACAACCCAAGAACAATCAACAACAAATAAAACCAAAAGAAGGTTACAAACAATATTGTTGCACTTAAAGGAAAAAGTGTGGTACAAGAAGAATGGAGAGAAAAACAATCTAGAAATTTTGAAAATAGAAATGGCGAGATCGAAGTCAGAAACGTAGGCTACATAAGTAGTAAGGGGACAAAGCAGTAATGCACTGGTCTCTAGTAACAGACTAACAGATTTCAAGCTATAGACTTTATTGATGAACAATTGGAAGAAGGTAATAATGGATTTGTAATGCCAGGTATTAATGCTATAACAACTTAACAAGAGATAATGAAATTGAGGTAGTGAGAAAGGCAAACCAAAATAATCACAATGAGAAAACATACATGCTGACCCGCTCTACGGTATATCTCGAGTGCCTTGACAGCATCATGGCGTGGCATCTCAAAGAACTACCAAAATCCCAACAAGGAAAAGATTGATATTAGCAGAATGACATAATAATAGGCATCACTAATAGCACTATAAATCTTCATCACTAATAGTAATGTAAGAGTAATATAAAAATCGCACTATAATTTTTGAAGGGGGAGGACTATACTTTGTCAACCATATTCACTGTACCATCACTAATAGCATTATAAATCTTCATGCTTTCTCCAGCAACCTGTTTAAAATATTTAAGTATAGGTTATGAACAGTGTCACTAGAAAATCAGTCCAGAAACCGTAAAATATATAATTCCCTTTTCTTGGTCCTAATAAGCAGGCAAATTATATGTTGGTCTCTTACCATTGAAAGTGCTAACTGGATCACAAAATTGTGAACCGCTGCTCCTTCTGGCTGCACATTATAAATTTCAGAGTGCTAAAAATATGTATTAAATTCAATATAGCTCTAAATTGAAAGACGAAGAAGAAAAGGAGTTTGCAGGTTAAAGGATTTGGATATGAATCCCAGTGGAATTTAAAAGGAATAACATCAAACTGTACCTGACAACCAAGAACGCGAAAAAGAAGCTGTTGCAAAGCTGGCAACTGCTCAAGCAATTCAACAGTATCCAGATCCCTGGTCCTCTGTAGACAAGAACCAATTTAAACATAAAAAAAGGTATTCACATATTACACCAAAAAAAATACATAAGAAAAGGAAAACAATGAATGCTTACTGGGGCATCTGTCTCGACATCGTACTTCAAAACACGGAAACATTCAAGCCTCTCCTCCAAATATAAAGCATAAGTACGAACCCATGAGGAGTAATCCCAAGCTGAACATTAAGTAACGACTATTAGAACAGAAAATCTACATTTTCCAAAACAGATAAAATTTTCAAAAGAATAAGTACCATTGGGACTGGAATCATCCTTAAAATGTGCAAGGTTGAGCATATGACTTCGGCTTCTGCCATAATTAATGAGTTCCTCACGGAAGGTTGGATCGACTTCCCTCAAAGCACGATGTATGACAATTAAAGTTTTCAATGCAACCTGAAACCAACAATAACCGAGTAATGACAGTGCATCTTTATATTTCAAGGGTTCCGAAGACTTATCCACAGTCAACACTTGTCTTTTCTAATGAATATAGTATACTCTCATATTTAAGCTCATTAGGATGATGTAAATCTGCAATAAGGTACATTTAAATCATCAACATACCGCCCAATTATGAGTCTTGGCAAGACGTCTGGACAAAGCATGTATGCAATATGCGACATCTGCACGAGGCCTTGTAGCCGAAATAGCATTGAATATAGCTGGCAAATCAAACATGAAAAAGAAACTATCTCAGTTCTTTTGCATTCATCAATCATCACACACA
>JABWDY010019815.1:45068-56530 GCA_013358455.1 Thalictrum thalictroides | reverse complement strand
AAAGTTCTGATTATTCAAAAAAAAGTTGATATCATAGTTTTAAGATCATAGAATCATGTTTCACTTAATAATCCGTGTATCTCATCATGTGGACAGCTAGTGTAGTATTAGTTTTGGAAGAGTTGTTGGATAGTAGTTGGATACATATAATTTGATTCTTGTTCTTTGACAAAGTGATTATCTTAATACTATACAACAAAGTCTTGTTGTTTAAGAATTGAGACAGAGAGTGAAAGAGTGTTATCTTTTATTGTTTTTATGGTGTGTCCAATGCTCTTTTGATGTCCTCAAAGAGTCTTAAAAACAAACATCCTCCACACATAGCACAACCCTATCTAACAAGGAAAAGCCAATCGTTTTTTTATTCCCTTTTCCATATTATAAGATGTGCACCATATTCTCTTTAACAAGGTCTCCTCCTCTTCTCTTCTCTATCTCTACACTTCTCTTCCCATTGTGATCTCAAAGCCAATAATAAAGCCATACCAGCATTTCTTGCTTTGGTCTTTGGCTAATCACAGAACACTTTCTGGTAAGTCCTATATATTTTCATGCATATTGTGTTATTCCACTGTTTGTTGCAAAATGCTTGCTTGCTTTTTCTCTCTAAACAAACACTTAGCTTACACAATGCCTAATTAAGAAAATACTAATTTGTTAATATATACCAATCTATCAAATATGCATATACTGACTATAGTGGGCTCTGATAGAGATCTCATATAGCAAATTGCTTTAGTATGCATGAGCTACTAGCAAGCAACATATAATGTATCTATTTAGAACTTGAATTGAAGCCAATACTTATCAAACACCTCCCTTTTAAGATTAAATGAATTGTCCACTCAGAGTAATTAATCTCATTATATCAATCTTAATTATCGGGATAGTCGAAAACTTGCCTCAGTTTTGAAGAGAATATATATATATATCAGTTTTGTTTCTCAATTGATTATATATTATTTTTTCAGTGTTGATAAGGTGAAGATGGCACAAATATTGGCACCTTCGACGCAATGGCAGATGAAACTTACAAAGAATTCGACAACTGCTAGTCCTATTACTCCAAAAATGTGGAACTCCTTAGTAATGAACCCAAAGAGAAGAGGAGTAGCTAAAAGCACTAAATTCAGAGTGTATGCAGTGAAGTCTGAGAACGGCACTGTCAACAGGATGGAAGATTTGCTAAATTTGGATGTTGCACCATATACTGATAAGATCATTGCTGAATACATCTGGTATGTCTTTACTCTTTACTATTTCCTAACCATAAGGCTCTATGTAATAGGTTGTGTTATAATTAGCTCATGTTGAATATCAGTCATAGAAACTTCTTCGAAATTTTGCATTTTACCTATAGCATATCTAGCAATCTATAATACTATGAAACACATTGTTGATTTATATCTATCATTATGTGAACCAGGATTGGGGGAACTGGGATCGACGTACGTAGTAAATCAAGGGTATGATTGATATTTTCATGGACTTGAAGATTCTGATAAGCACTCTTATGTCTCTTCAGATTCTATTTTTTATGCTGATGAGTTTTTATATATTTTGTATGTCAGACAATTTCAAAGCCAGTTGAACACCCATCTGAGCTTCCCAAGTGGAACTACGATGGATCAAGTACTGGCCAAGCACCAGGAGAAGATAGTGAAGTTATTCTATAGTAAGAACTTTGGAAAAGATGAACAATGTTATAATTTTCAGATAATGGTAGAAATCAATTCAGCTCCTAAATGCACTTTCTCTTGTTTCTTACAGTCCTCAAGCGATTTTCAGGGACCCTTTCAGAGGTGGCAAGAATATCTTGGTGAGTAACATGAATACCACATCTAACATGGAATCCATGTTTCCAAAAAGCAGTGTAGTTAAGATATTCCATGTTAATTGATCTGGACCTAATCTTCTTGCGAAGGTAATTTGTGATGCATACACGCCAGCCGGAGAACCCATCCCCACAAATAAGCGGTACAAGGCTGCTCAGGTCTTCAATAATGAGAAGGTCCTTAAAGAAGTCCCATGGTAAGTTTCCTTTCAGCTTAGACATGGCACCTACATTTATGCAAAAGATACACACTTCATTCAGATATAATAGGCATTTAAGCTAAGCTTTGTATCCATTCACTTCACCTACAAACAGAATCCAACTGTTTAAAAATTTCTGACAAGTAGTTCAAGCTTATGTGGTATATTAGGTACGGGATAGAGCAGGAGTACACATTACTTCAATCCAATGTGAAGTGGCCTCTAGGTTGGCCTGTGGGAGGCTATCCTGGCCCCCAGGTAAATTCGATATAACTTCTGTATATGCTTACTCTACTTTAAAAACGTTTATATATTTATTTGGTTATATCCGAATCCTGTTTTCGATAATGTTAGGGACCATACTACTGTGCTGCCGGAGCAGACAAGTCGTTTGGGCGTGACATATCAGATGCTCATTACAAGGCTTGCTTGTATGCGGGAATCAATATAAGTGGTACTAATGGAGAAGTTATGCCTGGACAGGTTATCTTCTCTCCCTCATTTTTTTGGTTGCCTGCTGTGTTTTTTATCATCCTCAAGTTTTAAAATGCAATGCAGTGGGAATATCAAGTTGGTCCAAGTGTGGGCATTGAAGCAGCTGACCATATATGGTGTTCCAGATACATTCTCGAGGTAACTCATTTACCTAAATATGCAAGAACTAATCTCGTTTCCAGTCATGACTCGTGAAAACCAGAATTTGAGATGGCAAATAGCGTAGCAGAAAAGTGAATCATTTAGAGTAAAAAACAATTACTCGAGGTTCAAACCAACAAATAACTAACCCATTAGTCGGGGTCATCCTGGGCAGGTCTTGCTTGTAAAAAAACTAATAATGGATTAGAATACAATAAGTAATTAAGTTCACACCACTCTGCATTACTATTTCCGACTCTTTTTTTAATTTTGTTTGAAACTCGTATTTCAGAGAATTACTGAGCAAGCTGGAGTTGTTTTGTCTCTTGATCCAAAACCAATAGAGGTAATTGACATCCCCGAATATCTCTTTTGTCTCTAAATATATCCATTTGGATGAATTACTATAATCTTTAGTTTACATCTGACAGGGTGATTGGAACGGCGCAGGATGTCACACAAACTATAGGTAATTTGATTATTATTATTTTTTTCTTTCTGAATTTCCAAAAATTAGTACTAGGGTACTTCCATATAACAAGGCCAATAAGCACGCTGCCACGCTCTAACTCTATATCACATAATATTATTAGTTTATGACGAAAATAACTAATGCTGTCGCAGTACTAAGAGCATGAGAGAGGAGGGAGGTTTTGAGGTGATAAAGAAGGCCATTTTGAATTTGTCACTCCGCCACATGGACCATATCAGAGCTTATGGAGAAGGGAACGAGCGAAGACTGACAGGGAAGCATGAAACAGCTGACATTAACACCTTCTCTTGGGTATGCATTGAAATGCTAGTAGTCCAATACTGCATATTATTGAACTGCAATTTTGCCTATAGAATCCTTACAAGGTTCTATCACTGTATTCTTCAGGGAGTGGCTAATCGTGGATGCTCAATTCGTGTTGGGCGTGAAACTGAGGCACAAGGAAAAGGTGTGTACTGTTGCTACTTTTACATTAGTAGGTGTTATTGGATATCGTGGAAATCAGTGGTTACCCATTTGATGTTTAGGACCAGTGAATACCTGGTTTTATGTTTAGGACCAATGACATTGGATGTACTTTTACTGAACTATATGATGTTTTCTTTCATAAAGGTTACCTGGAAGATCGTCGCCCATCTTCAAACATGGACCCATACGTTGTGACAGCATTGCTAGCAGAGACTACCCTATTGTGGGAACCAACTCTGGAGGCTGAAGCTCTTGCTGCACAAAAGGTGGCAATGAAAATATAAAACCTCAATGAAGTTTGATAGATGAAGTTGAAACAGATGGAGCCTTTCATTCATCTCTCTTTTTTATGGCTTTCTAGAGACCCATGTAAATAAAAGACTTAAAAAGTCATTTCAGGGTGTCCCAGCTTAAAGACTAACCCCAAGGAGGGAATACGCTTATACGCATGGGCAGCACAATGACTTTAGGAACATTTTTATTTTTCCCCATTTTATGGGCATTCACATGGTTTGCATTCACATGGCGAGAAAACCCCAAATTCAAAATCAATGTGAGAAACTCGTTCTCCAAATCAACATAGTTGAGAAAATCATTTCTGGGGATATCCTCAAATCTAATAAAGAATCTTGTTCTCCAAAATAAAAAAATCAAGTGAAGAATCTCGTCTCTGGCAAAATTTCTTCAACTAACTATAAACTGTCAAACAAACCTAAATCTAATAACCATCAGCACCAATGTTTCCACCATAACTGTAACAACTTCCATATCTTCCACCAACACTTTTATTAAATCACAAGAAATCATCAAAGACCTAACCTAACAATTGCAAACAAACCATAGCTCTTGATACCATGATAAATATGATAAGCCAAAACGGCTACATTGTATTTCTTAATAATGCCATACAGATATTACATAGACATAACCCTAACCTAATTACACAAATAACCATAATACCCTACATGCTAACCGTTTGTGCTTGAGTACCTCTTAAAAGGCTGTAAGATTTTAAGTCTTAGAATACATGGGTATAGGCTCCCCTAGTTCTTCTGTCAGATTTTTGTATGCAGCTTGTACCTGCCGAGTCACTGGTCCAACTTCTCCGTCCCCAATAACGCGGCCGTCGATCATGACAACCTAATTTCAGTAAGGAAAAAAAAATTATTGGCCATGCTAATACAATTATATCTGTTATAAGTAAAGGGGGCTGTTTTACAACACAGATTGCTAGAGAAGTGGAAGAAAATAGTTGAACCGAGCAGAGGCAAAGGTGTGTGTTCCAAAATTTAAAATTCATTGGTTAATTTTACCCATTTTAGATTGTGGGTAAAAATTGTGAGTTGTCCAACTCTTACATCGTGAAGTAAGCCATCCGTAACTTCACTTGTTTAGACCTTAGAGCTTTACCCTACTAATGTCATGTGTTTTGGATTTCTGGCAGAATTCATACATTAGTTAGAGCATCATATCCATATACTTCTTTTAGCATTTAATTAGCCTTCTGACAACTTTGTAAGGTGATGGAAGAGAAAAAAACCGTTCTCAAATTAAAAAAAAACAAAAAAACAAATATAAAGATTATGCCCACTAAATACATGAGATGAACTTACTGGGGTGAGTTCTCCCATAGTCCCTGTTGTCCATACCTGGGAAATAGATACTCTTTCTGTTAGTGTGATAAAGCTAGCAGAAACGTGCAGAAAATTCAAATACTAGGAGCCAAAATATACTGTAGAAAAATATATCCAGGTAGAGTACACTTCATATTATTTTAGAGATGTTGTGACGTTCTTCAAACTTCATAACATGTTAAGACTTGAGATCCATCAGAAATATTTTATTCATTATTTTTTAAGATTTAAAGTAGAGAATGAACCTCATCTGCAGTATGAAATTCTGATAGACTTATCCTTCTCTCCTCTAAGACCAGATTTTCTTTAACCACTAGTTCCATGACCTGCATTACCAACAGCCAGTTATAGAAACTCAGTACCACAGAAAATTTTCTGAAGACAGAGTCTGGCAGGAACATAGATGACAGTTCAAACTCATCCTTATGCATAGCATTTTCTGTCTAATGATTCCCTAAACTTAACAAATAATTTCCTCAAACAAACATATACAAACGTAAAATTGGTTTCCATACCCTGAATGCTGTAAAAAATAATACTTACCAATTGTCATCAAATTGAACTACTATTATTTATTTATTTTCCATCTACAAAACTATTACCCATTATACAAAAGTAAGAAAGTACCTGAGAATCTGAAATATTCACATTACAAAGGCATGAGATTACGAGATCCTAACTAAAGCGAGGCCCTCTTATCTTTGGTGACTAGTCCTCATGTCTATATAAGCCCAACCCCACAAGAAAAAAAATGCAACATTACAAATGACTTCATCGATCAACCATGGAAGCTTTGTCCTCAAATATTCTTAGTAGCTTTCTCTCCATATGCTCCAAACAGATAGCATTAAATTTATATTAACAGTGTGCAGAATATCCAGTTTTCATTTTATAATGTTTGTTTCCCTATTTCAGTAATGCAGGGTTTCTAAGATTGAAAAATAACATTACGATATTTATTCTTTACAGTACCACAGTAATATAAAACTAAAAGGATGTTTGTGCAGCTTACAGTTGCTCGGGTTATGCCTGGAAGACAGTAATCGGCATGAGGTGTCACCACACGCCCTTTCTTCACTAAGAACTGCATTAGGAAAAAAAGACTATAAGGCCATAAACAAATTTTTGGTAGACACTTGATGGCAGAAAGTTTTGATCTCGTTCAATTACATTATTCCCGCAAAGGGGAGCTTTTCTAGATAAGAAACATAAGGAATTATGCTACAATGTTTCAGTAAACCTAAGCCATTGTGGACTATCAGAAACAATTACAAAATACAACAATGTATTGATCAGACTTATAGAGTCTCACTATGTTTGTAGCATTTGTTTCAGAAACATAACCATCTTTATCCAGCATTATCGCATCACCTGCCTTCGCAAGATTCCCTTCTACCTGCATATTCGATGAAAATAAATCTCACAACATCAGACATACACTCAAGTAGATGTTTTAATAAATGGTTAGCAAGTAGAAAAGATATGATTTGAGCAAAACCTTTGCAAGTATATTGTTCAAAAGATTGTTGTGGTGAATCTTCGAATCAAGATTCTGAAAAAATAAATAGTAGGAACATTAAGTTAAAAACCGGTAAGAATATAACTGAACAACATGGAAAAGACTTAAACGTATATTTCTAACTGTTTTACTGAGTAATATGACAATTTTGATGAATGCCACAATCTTACATTTGGAGAGTTTCGACGCGTGGTAGCAGTGATCAAAGTTATGCCACCAGTGTTGTCGTAAACTGGTGGTTTCCACTCTGCAAGCACTGCAGTTTTCCAAAGAAACAATTTTAGGAAGCTGCAAAAGACTCATAGGTTTGTTCTGCAGAAACTGATACTGGGCCGAGGAGACTGAAAGGCTTCGATCCACAGATGGAATTTATTTTTCTTACCTATTAAGGTGCATCCGTAAAGATTGAATGCAGGGCTCATTCCAGAAGTAACCTGGAGGAGACAGGACTTACATATTGGTAAGTCTTGAATTACAGAAATATCAAATCAATAAAACAGGTTCATCCCTCAGTGTATGTATTAGGTTTCTCTTAAATGAAAATAAGCACTACAAAAATGTTCAAACCAACAATTATTAAAGATATGTACCTTTTTACCACGCGTCAGAGTGAGTCTGATGTGCGTATTCTCAAACATGCCATTTGAATTAAGAGTTTTGTAAATGGCTCCCTTAATCTGCAAAGTGTATCATTAAGTCATAATTCTAAAATGAGGACCTATAAGTCAATAAAAATGCCAAAAAGAAAAAAAATAAATAAATACTCTAACAGACTTTTCCATGACTGAGCATAATGAAGTATTAAAGTCTGATTCCCATAAAGAACAAACACATCATATATATTAACAACTAGTCATAAATAATTTACGAAGTTTTCACCTCTCTACGAGTTGGAACATTGGTGAAAGCCAAAGCTTTTGCTGAATCAAACAACCTGGAGAGGACAAACTCTAGTTTAAGAGGACATATAAGAACTTTTTAATGTCCTAAATAGCCTTCGCTCTCAATTGTTCAGTAAATTGCAAAATGTAAATACCCTGAATTTTTTTGTGTTTATATTACTAACCGATCTAAGTGTTCGTCAAGTTTGAAAACTTTCCCATTGTAAACCCGGAGTCCTTCCCAAACTGCATCACCACCTTGGACAACAGAATCAAACACTGAAACCTATAAGCGAACACATGGAAATCAGTTTAGAACTCTAACAAGAAAATCTTGCGCAGAAACAAGATGATTGTAATATTCAAATCAAACTTCTTACACAAAGTACTCTTGAAATGATATATTCACCAGTACCTTTGCACTGTCACGGGGTACAATCTCTTCACCAACCCAGACAAGAATCTTTTCATTTGCAGGAACAGGTAGGCTGGGAGTAGGTAGAGGGGATCCTGTAAGTGATGATATTTGCCTAGTGTTGCGCCTTAGCATATTGTAGAAAGGAAGGCTTTGCTCCAGCAAATCATATAGAGAGGAGGGAAGAGGCTGACAGAAATAAGATGTTTAAAGGAAATGTGTGAGAAAAATCCTCCACATATATTCACACTAGTTCAGACTGTCACATGTTTGTTTTAGTAGTTTATACTATCGATTCGCAAAATAAACCCTACCAGGGGGTAGTCTCTGGCTGGTGCGAAGCATGTCGACTTGTGCACATTTTTGTACCACCATGGAGCCCAGACCCCATCAACTGGTTTTGGACCGGCTTCCCATCTGTTAAAATTAAATCCAAAATTCATTATGACCAAATCACCAAGTACATGCGATGCAAGAAACATACTAAACTTCAAGATAAATTCAGTCTGAACAAAACTTCTTCAAGAATGATTCATAGCCCTTTTCCCAAACTGAACCAAATCAAAATTTGGAGATTGAAGACTTTAACTTGTCCAAAGACAAAATAGACAAGGTAATAGACATTAGAGTTAGACTGGAAAAAAGGACCATGAAATTAAATTAAGAGCTACATGAGAAGGAAAATTTAGAAGCACCTGCTTCCAAGAAAGCAAATCTAGCTAGCTATGACCTTAATGCAGTAAAACACAGACTCTGACGATTTCTTGAAAATGAATACTTCAATATATAAAAAGTAATCATTTTGGCATACTTAAGCATTGATTCTTGAAAAGGAATGCCCAAATCTTTACAAAGACCACGCAAGACAGCCTGCATACAAGGAAAGATGTTACAGAGATAAAAAAGAAAAAAATAAATAAATTATAATCTCGATTTCAATGAATATCTGACATTCGGATTCTTCATAGTTAATAGCTGAGATAACGATAGCTACTTATCACAACATACTAAACTCAAACATCATCGTTCAATTTAGCATTGTGATTATATTTGAGCATGAGCATTTGTCTAGCTGAAGCCAAACAATTAAGGCTACATAGATGATGCACAATTAGAACCCTATCACCTGGAAGCTGCAAGAGAATATTTAAGTAAAAAGGACTTATGGTCGACTCTTTATAAAAATGAACTGCTTTAACCAAAGAAACTATTTCCTAAACTCACTGCACTTAGACCTATCTGTAAGGATTGAATGGTATGAAAAGCAGAAAATCAGAATGCAGAAACTATAAGCAACCTCATAATTTATGCATTGTAGTTTTAATATATAACATCATGAAAATCAGTAGCTCAGATGGAATTTCAATGATTTCAGACCAGTTCTCTCACTTCTGTGGTGTAGTCAAAATACACATATCATGTAGTACTATTCAAAATGGTAAATTATCTCAAAACTTTCTTTAAATGTCAATGCCAGAAGAATGGATCATTTTATAGCAGGGTTTAGTACTCTACTCCAGAACGGAATGCCATCCACATCACAAAAACAATTGACTGAGTATATACAAAATCCCATGCTCTGTGTAGATAGCCGGAAGTTTCTATATTAAATCTAATGTTACTTTAGGGCGAGAGCTACATTACCTCCGGATCTTTTTGAAGGTCTGCCGCATCTATGATAGGAGGAGCCTTTCCAAGTTCACATAATTCGCTATAAATGGACACCAAGCCTGCTAAACCCAGCTCAAGAAAGGATGGTGGCACAACTTTCTCAAACGATGGCTGAAAAACACAGCAGAGAAATCATAATGTAAACATAAATACAATAATATAGGAATATGGTGAACCCGAATAATCCAAATTTTGAAATAATCTCATTAGAATTATTATAACCATCCGGTATACACTTTCTCACACCTTAACTCTCAGATCTCATCTTGACCTTTAACATCATTGACTTGAAATTAGAAAGTGAATTGAAAATCTACAACACAATAGAGACTCTTTTTTTATCCTTGATCGAGTAGACTATCTCTAAATTTTATGATCAGTTTACCAGAATATCAAGAGGACTTCGTATTAATATGAAGTGCTTCCCTCTCTTCATCAAATCATTTGCCAATCCAGGTAGCCTTTGTTTTGTCATATGCTGTAAAAGAAGATAAAGGCTAAGAAACATCGTCTTTCAATTAGCTTGAAACAACAGGTTCCAGTTGAATCTTAGGGTGTTAGGAAACACATGCAGATCTATTAACATGGTGTAAATTTTAAGGATCTATATGAGGGAAAGACATTGGTAATATAACAACAACGATACAAAAAAAATAACAATAACGATACAATATGACAAATTGAGACCTAGGGTGAAAGCTTACTAAAATACTAAGAATTAAAAGCACATACCTAAAGAGAAGATAACAAAGTTCTCTTTATTGTTCTACTAATTATATTATACGTATATTATAAGACTGGAAGCTTGCTACATACCTTGCAGAATCGATACTTCTTTTCTCCTGGGCCAAATATCACGTCTCTTACAACTTTATCTCCATCAGAATCCTAGTCCAGTATTTGATAGTTTCAAGATCAAGGATATAATATGATGATAGAGCAACATAGTTCGCATTTGAATAAGCTTATCGAAAGCAATATAAACACATCAAATATGAGCTAATTCATTTTGGATACCATTGTAGAAAGAACATCCTCACGGTATGGCCTTTCTGCGCCAGTCACTTGAAGGAAATTCGCATATAGAGGTTCATCAAGCACCTCCGTATCATCCCTCTACACATAAGCCACATTACAAGAAACATTATGCTTGGAAATCAAGAGATATCTGTAAGTTATAAACCTGAACAATTCGCACAAGAGGAAAAATAATATTCATATACTATTAGGTAGCCGATTCCACAAGATAGCCAATTAAAAATGTTTTGCAGACACATAACTAGAAGAATTGAACACTGAATAAAAGGGTACATGCAGACATTAACAAACTATATCTTCACTGATAGATCCTAAGCAGAGAAAGATATAGGAAGCTCATGTAAGAATTTTGGTTCGAAAAAAGAGTTGACAAACAGAGGAACTAAGTCTAAACCAAGTCAATGAATCAAGAATAATCAAATCATAGTTTTAATTGATGAAGATCAAAATGCTTTGAAATAAAAGTAAAAGCTATAGTCCAAAACTCCAAATAAAGTCAAAAACAGGGGAATCATCAAATCCACCAAACTCAAAGAAGTTCAAATTGAGTTAACCAAAACCAATTCCATAAAACATCCAAATTCATATCTACCAACATCTAGTAACATATACTTCAGTAATTCAAATCAGTTCTTCAGTCTAAAGAAAACTCAATCAATTTGAGTAAAAAAAA
>JABWDY010019815.1:20566-33410 GCA_013358455.1 Thalictrum thalictroides | reverse complement strand
AGAGGGAAAAACCTGAGGTGAGTATAAACTTTGTTCGGGTGGTTATATTGGGACTAACTCCATTTCATTAAACCTACCTCTTACTAAAAATATCTTCAGTTTTTCTGTTCTCCGAATTGCTAAAAGTTTGGTCTCTGTTAGAGTCAGTATCCAACTCATATAACTACAATCTCCAGTTGCATATCTATGATCCAGGTGTAATGTATTTTACAACTTATCTTTTGAATATTGTAAATTTCATGTTTCTATGAGAATATTCCGTTTTCTTCACAAACCTGTGTTGGTTAATGGGTGAATTAAAAGGTTTCTGCTCGTTCATTTTAAGCTCCAAGAGTCTAGTAAATTCATTTCAAATGCAAGCTTCTTAAATTGTATTTCCTTCTGCAAATTTGCAAGGAGAAAAACCATCTACAACTATGTTTTGCGAAGAGGGTGCAGATCTCAATCATTAACTATCTATTTAACTCATATTGAGTTGCTTCACACAGCGATTCCAAGTTTCAGGAATATTAAATCTAGCAGTATGGTTTACCTTACATAACTCTTTGGGGGTGTGCGAATGCTGCAAACCCATACTTACATATTTTCTTCAAACATAAGGAAACACATTAATTGACAATTCTTTATCATACAAAGTTTCTGTGTTCTTTAATATAGATTGACAGCAATGGTATAAGTTATGAGAGACATTCACTCACGAATTCTTGGACAACCGGACAAGACCTATTTTGACAATTTTCATCACCACCGGGTTTGCAGCCTAGCCTCTCAGATGCAGACCCAATTCGCCATCAGCACAACATAAAATCTGTGAAACTACACCGAGAATTTCACTCCTTCGTCATCAGCAGAGGTTCCTTTAAAAATTGCGGCCTTCCCTTTGTGCTCCAGTACCTTGAGAGCTCGTATCAGCACTGTGCGGTCCATTCCATGAAGCTCTAAACCAAAGATAGAATGTTAGAACACTTTATTACCTCATTTAACATACGAGAGCAATGGATATAGTCTACCTGTTCCTCGAGATTCAATCCCGGAGCGTATTTCTTCAACTGTCATCACACTGTCTTCTAATCCATTATCCTTCACCTATTTTTTTTTATTTTTTTGGTAAAGATACTGAATTAGATAGGAACAGAGTTATTTACAATAATGCGGATGTGTAACACCCATAACATCAGCTAGAATTACATTAGAAAGAAAAGAAGGTGGTTGGAGGAAAGTTAAAAGATTCTTTTTTTTTTTTGGAAGGCAAGCGGGGTTGAGGGGACCCCTACCCCTTATAAATTACGTGGCGAAACTTTATATCAACAATCAGCTGTTGATACGTCTCGAACTCACAAAAAAAAAAAAAGATTCTTTATAATCAAAACAAAGTATCAGATAACATTAGTCCGGACTTACGAAGCGTAAAATGCAATCAGCCCAATCTTGAATGCGAAGCCAAAGAATGAGACATTTCTTGTGTCCTTTATCTATCCATTCTGCTCGCCCTATAAGACAAAAAGAACTTTAAAGATTCATACAATATTCACAAAGTTGAGAACATGCTACTGCTTCATTGAGCGCACACACATTGGTTGAAGACAATCTGAGCTTACACACACACACACGTTGAAGACAATCTCCTCATAATATTTAATTATTTTCACGAGTTGATTAGCATGGATGGTTTACATCAACTTTTTTAGGCAACTTCTTAGCGGCTAGGAAGGTAACAATATGGGAACAAGTAAATTTCTTTCTGCAACTATGTTCAAGAGGAAGTGGTCAACCTCACAAAAATATCAGCCTATTCTGAATGTCTATTTGGCCCAGTCATCCCCGTGTGAAATGCCAGTCAAGTTTAGCAATATGTCACCCTAGCAACTGATAATATGCACAAAGGACTGGAAACTTCCAATCCCATTCAGGTTTTATTTCATTATACTACGAAGCACAACAAACCTTCTGAAACTAATGCTGACAGGAATGTCTCCTTAGCTTCATGACTGAGAGATCCTGCAAAGAGACATAAAGCATCATTATATCTGACAAAGAGTACAACAGATAATTATGACCAGGATAGAACTGAAATAAGATCACTTCTATATTGTAGGTGCAAATCTGGGAATTTAGGCTTCTTATAAGTGGCAGTAGTTGTCATCACAGTGCATAGTCACATTTGAATCAAAGACTAACATCAGAAGAAACCCAACAGCCTAAATACTTTTAAATATGAAAATAATGAGATCTTTAGCTTTAAATAGGCCAACCAAATAAAATCTTTTCACAAAAAACATGCATATATGATGTCACAACAAGCACAGGCAGAAAAGGCACAAGTTCCGTTGGGGGTATCTCACTTCCCCCTATATGAATTCCTAAGCTACGTGTTTACTCAAGTCCAGTCTTACGGACATTATGTCAAAGGTGTTGAAGAAAGGTAAAATCTAGGAGATAGTTAATATGATCATTGTATATTACAACCTCCATAAAAGGAAAGCCTTACTTTCAATAACTGGATTTGTAAAAAGCGAAAACTCTTCTTCCAACCCAATGATAAATATCTTTTGAGTTCTACAATAATCAAGAATCAGCTCTTTCCAAAGTTGCAGCTGTTTCTCCCGAGTGTCTCTTACTGGCTGTAAGCTAAAGAGGAGATTTGAACAGGATCAAGTGTTAGAAATTAAAATGAATTACGAGTTCCAAAAAAATAACTGGAATAAAAACTTATAAAGTATTGAGAATGAGTAAGTGAGAACGAAACAGAAAGAAAAACATGAAAGTAGGAAATAGCAAAAAGAGATCTTGTTGCAAATGTGATTGCTAGGAAAAAGGGAACAGGAATCCTATCAAGTGAAAGAGGAACTCTGAAGATTAACTGGAACACTACCCTGCAGCAACCAGAGTTAGCACCTCAATTATTAGAAGAAAAAATTATTGGTATGAATATAATCATCATTAGGTTCAACAACCTTCAAGTCATAGTTAATAGAATACTACACCGGATAAAAATATAAGGTCCATAAAAATGTAGCTATTTCCTAGCATGACTTAGCAAATTTGGCCATACTTCAAAGACTCTCAACCTCCGGTTTGAACCTTTAAATCCACATACCAAAACCTAATGGAAAGTCTAAAAACCAACCCTCCTCTCACAGAACTACTGATATAAGTGCTATATCTGAATTTTTATAAATGCATTTGTTTTTCTTATCACATATGGAAGGGAATAATATGTACTTTCAAAAATTTTCTTACTAAAACAACCACATGATTCATTATTTAGAAAAATTCAAACAGACATTTTTTATTAACGCATCAAAGACTATTGACGTCAAAGTTAAAAGAGCACCAAATTCCATACATTTACACCAAATAACCAAAATAATCATTCAAAGAAGCACTTTCAGGATCAAAGAGTGTAAGTAAGAGAGATTACGTGAAGTAAGGAGGGTAATTAAAGAAATGGGGCAGCTTGAAATCTCCTAATTTCTGCATAATAATAAGCAAATCTTCTTGTATTAGTTGTTTTCACTTCCACCACCTATTTAAATCCAATTCAATTCAACAAACTCTTACTCGCCTACCTAGAGTTGAAACCAAAAATAAAAATATCAGTCGTAATTTAGTTAGAAAATAACATAACAATAATAATTTATTTAATTATATCAAACTTTAATTGAAAAAAAACTAATAAATACCCAATTATCGCAATTCCTGTATTCAATTACAAACAGTGGGCGATATCACAGAGGAGTTCGTGAACGAAGTCGAGAAGAAAAAGACTGATAGAATTGAGCCGAAACGTCTATTTTGATCTGTCAAACGGGTCTAAATTGCTTGTAGACAGTCTCCAGGGTCCAGATCCATATAAAAAGATGCACGTGAAACACATGCTTATAACTATCACGTGCAAATCACGTGGTAACCGATTTTTAAACATCGAAAAGTAAAGTGAGTTTTTCTCATTCTCTCTCGTCTGTCTTGTGTTACTTCACTTGAGAGTTGAGAAGCGAATCAGCGAAACTCTTTTCATCTGTAAAACCTAAAAGAATTAAGGTTATCTCCAACTTATTAACTTTTTTCTTCGTCTTTCAGAGATTTAGGGTTTATATTTGTTTTATTTTCTTGCGAATTATAGATTTAGGATTTAGGGTTTATTACGAAAAAAGAACATGACTTTATTTTTGATTATTTTTTTGGCTTTATTTAGACATTTCTTTGATTAATTATGTATATATGTGTAGGTAAGTAGTGATAAACAAAGAGTCATTTGGCAATTTGTAAGCAAATCAAATATGGCTGACATTCTTTTTGAGGATATTTTCACCATAATAAGGATGAATCCCGATGGTAAAAAGTTTGACAAAGGTATTGCTATTTCTTTAGTTTCTACTAAAAATAAACTACACTTCCTTCTTCTCATTTTGTCACATGGTTTTTTATTTTAGGCTTTCTAAATTATTGTTCTTGTTTCTAGAATTTGTTTTTTTATTGATAAGAAATAAGGAGATGGTTTGTAATGTACAATGATATGTTACTAAGTTAATGGTTTCTAATAAAATCTTCAATTACCGGGAAAAAGTTGATGCTTTTGAGGTTTGGGATGGAAGAGAGTGACTATGAAGGAACTTGAACTTTAAATGTTGTTGCTTTACAGTTTTTATTTGTTTATTTGGTAGGTAAAGTTAGAATTTCATTGGGAAGTTCATCATTTATCGCCACATATAATTATTGATTGAGCGAAATAATAACAGCTATTTCTATAGTGAATAAAAGTGGGATGAGTGAATACAAAGTCCCGGGGTGTTACAAGCACCCTGTGCTCTGCAACCTAGAATCCCAACAATCCCCATATGTCATGACTTAAGTATCATTGAATGGAAGAATTAAAATGGTTTAGACAGTCGCTGAACATTTATGATATGGTTACAGTCATAAGGTTTTGTTTCTGTTGCTGGGAATATAAAGTAAACTAGTAATTATTTTTGCTTCTAGCTTTTCTATGGTTATTATCATTGAAAAAAATTGGTTAGTACTGGCTCTTGCTCATTTAGCAGATCTGCAGATAAATAACATGTACAAACTAAGAAGCTTTCTGTCAGTTGTTTTGGCTTTTCTGTTACAACATCCAACTCCATCAAATTTAAAAAATGCACTTGGGAAAAATTTCAGTGTAGCGAGTTTTCACAAGTCATGATCACTTCGTACTAAATCTTGAACTCTTTATTTTATCAAATATTTCTCATATATCTTATAGTATGAATTCTTCTGAGTATAACTTATTATTATACGGTTTCTTTTTTGTTCAGTCTCTCGTGTTGAAGTAGAAGGTGAACACTTTAATACGAAAATGCAGCTTGATGTGAATACTGACATATATCCACTTCATGATAATGAAAAATTCACTATGGTGTTAGCTCCCACTCTAAGTCTGGACGGGACTCCTGACACTGGCTATTTTACCCCGGTAATCCATCTTTACTGTTTCATTTTATTAAATATTTCATTTTTTATCTTCATGGTGCCAAAGAAATCTGATCCTGGTACATGACATTTGCATTCCTGCAAAATTCTTGGTTCTTTGTCATTTAATGTCATTTTTATAATGCATGCTTCGGTCATGGCATTTTGTAAATCACTGTTGATTTGAGAAGTTCACAGTATGAACACATTTAAAGCATTCCTTGAAATAAAAACGTCAATTGCATGTCATTCAGGGTGGAAGAAAATCACTTGCCGACAAATTTGAGTATGTAATGCATGGAAAGCTTTACAAGATTTCAGAGGGTGGCTCAGGACCTAACGTTACTGTGTACACACTCTCCTCTTGTTATTGACCTAAATACTTCTTGTGCAAAAAATTATGTACTACCTTCTAGTCTTCAATTCATTGCAAGTAGATTTTGCCCAATTAATTAGTTCTTGTAAACCTCTTTTTGGTGGTTTCAGGGAGGTATATGCATCATTTGGCGGTCTTTTGATGAAGCTCAGCGGAGAACCCACCATTGCTAGCAAGTTTGAGTTAGATCAGAGATTGTTCCTCCTTATGAGGAAAGTGGGATAACTGTAATCATTGTTCAAGTCAAATTTATACCTGGAGTACCTAAGTATACACTCTTAACTACTACTTGAATTGCGCCTCTCTTAAACTTATTGATAGACATGGTTTACGAGAAATGTTTATTAGGTTGCCTGATGTTATTTTCCCTCTATTTGGTTGTTAGTAGCATTTCTATACCTTTGCTCAACACATCATGCTCGTATCTTCAAACAGGTTCTTGATTATGACCATTGAATGTATGGATTCTACATGGGTTCACTCCGAATTTGTTATATGTTCAAAATTATTAATAAAGTGATTATCTTTCCTGAATGTTTGCTTATCGATGGTTGCAAATTATAATCCCTTTTTCAAGATAATTGTTGGGATTCCATAAGGTTAGTGTGAGTACAAGTGATTGATATTGTCACAATGAAATTCCAAAACAACATACACCCAGGCCTAAGCACCTTCCTTACACAGGTATTTAACTGACCACATCTCTGTGCCGTGGATTTCATAGATCTTGAATACATGACTACCAATTGTGATGGATGGGTGTTTAGCAACCTGGTAAAAATGCTTGTTTCTGATTGCAAAAAAAAAGAAAAAAAATGCTTGTTTTGATCAAGACATCAGTGGTAAGATGTAACCATACCTAGCTAGGAGGACTCTCATTACATAATAGAAATGACTGCATTTGTCAATTCATTGCCTATATTCATAATAATCTAACTCATCCAAAACAGTTTGGATGATAATTAGAGTAATTTGATTGAAACGGATCAGTGTTGGTGTAGATCATTAAATATAGGACTTTATACGGGTGTGTCTGGTTCTGTCTCATCACCAGCTTCTGCTCTTTCATCAATCAGTACAGGGCCAGAAGGGTTGTATTGTTGAATAACTACGGCTGATGCCAGTGTCGAGAACTCAGAAGATGCTAAGAAGCTTCCAAGGGGACCTAATTCGGAACAATCGGTTGAATCAAGTAGAGGCATTGTTGGAGTCTGTCTTCCCACTAAAAACAGGTTGCTTTTGCTCATTTCCTTTAGCACACTAATAATCTCAGCCTTACTTTCTACAACCTTTTCCTTGTAAGATGTTGACTCGGTAGTAAAGCCTTGCTTGAACTCCTTCAAGAATTCCTCGTCTGCTTTCTTTTCATGCTCAAGTTCCTCCATTCCAATTGTGACACTAGATTTAGTAGTGTCCATTAGAGACTTACCCTGTTGCGGCAAGAACCTTATTATAGTGAGACTTATGCCTGGGTGTTCAGCCATACGAGAACCGTAAGCAAGTGCTTCACGATCATCCCGACCACCGAAAAATAGTACTACTACACTGTATGAAACATTGCTAGCTGAAACCTGAGAACTTCCACCAAGTCCACGATCGATGACAATTCCTACCGAGCATGGAGCTTTCTTTAGGACTCGTTTATTCATTAGGTGGAATGAATGACCAAGCGACTCCATTGCCCCATCTAGCCTCTGATGCTTATGGAAGGGTAGGAGTATTAAGGATACAAGCTTTCCTTGAGCACTCAGACAGATGTCTTCATGAATGGTATCGAAAGCAGAGATTGCAGTCATGGGGCGGATGGAGACGCTGCTGAGTTGGTGATATGCTTCAAAGGCAATGACCATGTGATCATTATCAGAGCGTTTTTTGTTCCAAAAGGGAAGCCCATTTTTACGCGCTTTATTGACCATGGAAATGGCTGACGATCTCTCTGAGAGTTCCATCAGATGCATGGCATAGACACAAAGACCATGACGCCTGGTCCCACGGGATGACTCAATGAGGTTGAGCAAGCTAGGGATTGTCCGGGTGCTATGGAAGCATGCCAGTATGCGCAGTTCGGCATCAAGGTCCTTACGCTGGATGGTTCTGTGCTTGTAAGATTTGACCAATCTAGCAGGTTTGTAAATTGTCAGCACAATAGGAGTAGTAATGAAGGTAGTGAACAATGCCATCAACACTAAGATGGCGAAGGTTTGATCATTTAACACCTGCAACACAGGCAAAAACGCAACATTTAACTATACATCTACTAGACAATATTTATATCTAAAACTCCTCATAAGTAGACACATACCTTTCTGTCCTTGCCAATGTTAAGAACAATAAGCTCCACCAACCCCTTAGTATTCATGAGGAAGCCGAGTGCAAGTGCCTCATTGCGTGGCACTTTGAGTATCATCGAAACCACCGTTGTCCCAACAATCTTTCCAAAACACGCAGTGAATATGACAACAACAAGCAATCCCCAAGACTGTGCTCCTTGTATGGTTGCGACATTAGTTTTTAAGCCACTCGAAACAAAATAGAGTGGAAGGAGAAGGCCAGACACAAGGTCCTCAATCTTCTCTATCAAAACGCCTGAAAATGGACCGTCTTTAGGTACCAGTATCCCAACTATGAAGGCGCCGAAAAGCACATGTATACCAATAGTGTCAGTAACAAACCCTGCTGCCAAAACAATTGATAGTGTTGCGCATATGTATATCTCTTTAACTGGTTCACCATCAAAGGATCGTTCAGCCATGTATGAAAGTACAGGTCGCACGACAAAGATGCAAAATATGATAAATGCACTCCCACTGAGTAAAACCCACAGAGAGACAAGTGGAGAGGATTCAGTCCCTGATAGGGCAATAGCAAGGGCAAGGAGTATCCATGCCGCAACATCATTAACAGCTGCAGCCGACATGGCAATACGTCCCATGTCAGTTGTAAGGAGTTTCAGTTCAGCGAGAATTCGAGCAAGTACTGGGAATGCAGTTATGGACAATGAAACCCCCATGAACACAAGAAATGGACCCTGTGCTACTCCTTTAGAAACGGTAGCACGAAGTATGACCGATGTCCCTATGCCTAATAGGAATGGGAAAGTAATACCAGCCAAAGCAATGGCAAGTGCCTTTGACCCAGTTCGCCGAATTGCACGTAAGTCCAACTCAAGTCCAACCAGAAACAGAAAAAATACCAAACCAAAGTTCGCCAGTGTGTCTAACACTGTCATACTCCGTTTTGGGAACACTGTGTGTAGGAACTTCTCGCTTCGCCCAAATGCAGATGGCCCCAATAGAATTCCTCCCTATATACACACACATTAATCATTAGTGACCTCCAATGCTTCAATTAACAACCATGTCTATTAGTTATTCCGAGAAAAAGCAGAAGATCATGATCTAACTAAATTAGCGGTAACATTTGTGTTCTTTTAAGATAACGAGTGCAGAAAATGCATTGATCAAAGAGAAAGAAATGATGTAGAAAAGATGAAAGATATATATGTGCGTACAATGATCTCGGCGATGACTCTTGGTTGCCTAAGAGGCTTAAGAAGCAAAGCCAATGTTCTGGTAAAAGCCACAACCAAACATATTTGAAGGATAGCAAGAGGAAGAGCATAATCAAGTGGATTGTCACCTTGCCATGAACCATTTGATGTTGCTTTCATAGGTGCTGGACATGTTACCGTAACATTAGTATGATTACTTGTTGCCATTGTTGTTGGCGTTGGAAAACTCAAAGTTCCACCACCTTTAAACCTTCTCTTCCCTTCCTTTCCTTCTTCCTTATTACCCTTTACCTTTCAATAAACATTCTTGATTTCAACAATGGTATTTGTTCTAAAATTCTCCATCTTACCATTTAGTTGAAAGTTTGTTATTACTTTGTATTTTGTTATGGATCGATTGTCCATAAACCAGGAGAAAAATAATCTAATTATAGGCAAATACTAATTTTAAATTAATCCACCTTACAAGGTGGATCATACAAATTTCAGTACATATGTTCTATTAGGCTGGAGTCTAGAAAACAAAAACTAAGAATTCAATTTAATCCGAAAAAGAAAAGAAAATTTGAAATAGATTATTGACAGTTAACTTGAAATAGAATGAAAATGTTCTGAACCCTAAAATTGGTGTCTTGACTTCTGAGATAATGTGTACATTTCCATTTGCTCTTAACATGTATGTAAACTTGTACATACTAAAATAGTAAAATCTTCTGAGAAACGATATTGCTGTTCAAATTTTTCCATATTAAAATTAATTTTGTATAGAATCTGACAGGATGCACCATTGTTCTGGCAGTCAGTTCAAACCCGAACCAAACGCCTATCACTCCCAAGGAACACCATAACAATCTTGTAGAACCTGAGTACCTTCAAGTAATTCCATATGAAAGAGAAAAAATGTACTCTTTCCATACAACATCACTGATATGCAAACAGTACGAAGGCATCCAGTGATTCCAAGAAGGCAAAATGAAATCAAAGTACAGAACCAATCGCCTTCCAAAAAAAAGTACAGAACCAATCTAAAATCTTAATATACGAGCTCACACTCACTCGTGGAATGTGTTGGCATTACAGTTATTGTCTCTGATCTGAAATATGATCTCCAGTGCCTGACACTTCTTGTGCTGCAGAAGTGTTTTCCACAACATTGAGTGTTGTTTGAGAACAATCCTCAATAATCTACACAAAACATAATTCAATAAAACCTCACCTCAATGTCTGGGGCCCTAGGCACAGCTTATCAAATCCTGTTGGTTGGGTTCCATTGATATATTCTGACAGCTCTAGAGTCTCCATTTGGTCTCACCACTGCAACAAAAGTCTGCTCTTTCTCTTGATTATATTCTCATTACAAAATCTAGGCTTCCTAAAACAAATAAAGTGACTCATAATAAGATTGCTCCAAAGCTTTCTTCTTCTCAATCATAAGTTATGATTTTACAATTGGTGCTTATACTAATAATCTTTCAAACAAAATCTGCTCACAGTGCAAGGTAATTTTACAAGAGAACGTGAGTGCAAATAAATATATGAAAAAACCCAGCAGTTGCATTTGTAGACGATGTAATACAAATTTGGAGATGCACTTGTTTCACTTTAAGAAATAAAAAGTGGTACGGATGAATATTTACGTTGTACACCAAATAAGTAGATTCAAAAGAAAAAAGTAGAGTGAACAAACATTGTCAAGATGTGAATCATATATGCACAGAAACAACAGATAGATTAATCTGGTACGGTGGTACCCTAAGATCAATGCTTAACAGGTTCATCATCATCTTCAATATCCCAACTCAGATCCTCCTCGTCATCAACGGTACTAAGCCGCTTCCGCAAATCAGCCCTATTGGGACTTCCAGCTGCAGTCACTTTCTTGTCATCATTGCTGCCAAGGTCATCTATCTCGTCCCATCCAAGGTCTTCTTCTTCAGGCACTGCCAGTTGGCTTGCTACAACAGGTAAATGACTGCCTACAGAAGAATCATCATAATTTTTTACCCCTGCTGGCAAAAATTTCTCATCAGATTTAGTCTTCACCTCTTCATTGTCCATTTCAGTACGATTCACCTTATCTTCCAACTGAACCTTTTTATTAGACACATTGTCCAATATGGACGACTCCACAACAGTAGTCTCATCATTAGTTTCTCTATTGACAACATCAGAACTCCCAACATCTGTGTCTTCAATGTGTTGCTTCTCAATTACAGGTTCTGCAGTTTCTTTTTTCTCCTCATTAATCTTAGCTTCATATCCATTTTCATTGTCATCATCATCAACATCCCAACTCAAATCTTCCTCTTCCCCAGAAATCGCTCTTTTCACAAGATTAGCTCTAGCATCTTCAACTTGCTTAAGCTTATACACTCTATAAAAATACCGACTCCAAAATGTCTCAAAATCAACCACACTCGGAACAAGCTTAGCAAAAACCTCCTCCATAACCACATTTTCCTCAAGTAAATTCTCAATCTCCTCATTCTTCTCCTCCAACACAAACCCTAATTTCCACTTACCAAAATCATCCAAATCATCCAGTTCCTCACAGTAAGTATTCTTATCACATTGAATTGCATGTACTTGCATTTCAAACCTACTGTAACGTTTAGAATTTCTAAAATACTCAGAAGAATCACTACTATTTTCAATTTTATTATTATTAGGAGAAAGTATAGATTCCTTACTATTTGATATAATCTCCGACGTTCCTCGCCAAACTGAACTTCCAAATTCATCAATAACATTTCCAACCGATTCAATTGAATCTTGCGCAACTGATGCACCGACTTCAATTGAAGCTGGTAGTTCTTTAACAGCACGACTAGCTACTTCACGAATTATTGCAGTTTCTTTCTTTAATCCAGATCCGAATTCTTCAAGATCTCGACGGTATGTTTGTATCACTGTTTCAGATTTCGATGCTAACGTCTTGATTAAACCACCGAAATCCCACACACCACCACCACCACCGCTACTGCTTGATGATTCAGAGTTAGTGTTAGGGCTCGAATCAGTTTCATTAAATGTTGGTGTTTCTTGATCTGAATTGGAATTGGGAGCTTGGTTTTTAGGAGATTGAGATAGTGACGATGTTGAGTCTTTCTGAAGATCTGATGGATCTGGATCTTCTGAGAAAACAGATTTGAAGAAATCCATTGAAGAAATTTGAAAAAAAAAAATCAGTGGATTTCGATTAGAAGGGTCGATGAAAGAGGGATGATGTAGAGATTTGTTGAGAGAAACACATGATATACGCAGAGTGTGAAGTACGCACTCGTTTGTTTGTCTTCGTTGTTGCACTCGTTTGAGTGTTTGACAGGTTTTTTCCCACAAGCCCGCAATTATTTTTGTTCATGAAATTGGAATGCGAATGATGTGAGATTGGTTCGTATTTAGTTATACTCTATCCTGGAACAAAGTACTCAGTTTCTGAATTGGAATAATTCGAATAATTTGGAGTATGTTTCTATTGAAATCTAATTCTGTGTATCAGTTAACTTTTT
>JABWDY010019815.1:302-12669 GCA_013358455.1 Thalictrum thalictroides | reverse complement strand
AGAAAAAAAGGGAACACTGATGAGTGGTGGTTGCAGCATCAGAGCTCTATGGATCCTCAACAACCAAGAAACTGTAATCTTCTCCAGGTAATCAAATCTCAATTCTAGGGTTTTAGTTTCTCATTAACCTCTTCTTCTTTCAAAATATCTCTTCTCGAAGAAATTTTTAAAACAAAGCAAATCTAATGAATTATAATATATTTATTCGAACTGAATCCATGAATTGTAGTTAATGCGAAACTTTGGGTTCTTTGAGATCGTGTTTTGGTTAGTTCATATTGATGAATTTGAGTTGAATTTGGTTTTTTTTATATTGATCAGGAGATTTTCTGTTGTGGAGAAAAGATGGAAATTAGCTTGTAAGAGAGAGAATGAGAAAAGTAGTGAAGAGATCCAGGGCAATGATGGATCGTCTTTACTTCCTACTGATGCAGAGATCTCCAATGCATTTTCTGAGAGGAAGAAGAGGTTAGTGGATGATTTAACCTTTTGTGGATGTGGTGTTATGTGTTTCCATCATCCATGTGTTATTTGACTGTTTTGTTACTTTGTACTGTTGCGAAGTAGCAAAGTCAGGTGTCACAACTCACAAGTGAAGTTATAATTCTCTAGCTCATATGTCATTTATCTTTCACTGATCACTAGTTTTTGTCATTATAATTTTGTAGGGAGGGTTCTGCCCGTGGTTATGGAATCCGGGTCACTCAGTCAGCTGAAGGATCAGACTCATGGGTTGATGATCCAATCACACGCCATATCATTAGCCTTTATATTAGTAAGGAAGATGAAGAATGTCAATATTTGTTATGGCCGTTGGTTTTGCATATCAAAGGCCAATATTACATCCTTGTATTACCTTTAGTTGAACCTCAACATTTAAAAGCCTATGAAAGAATGTGCAAAAGATCTGATTGCGGAAATTGCATCGGTGTGGAGGAAAGTTTGTCGTCTCTCTTGTTTGATCTTCCATGCATCACAGGGTATGGTAAGTTCTTAGTAACCTGTCTTATACTTGTTTTGCTCTACAGTTTGGTGTTCCGTATTCATATTATTATTCAAAGCTAATCTTTGTATTATGTATCTCGATCAGGACTGTTCCGATATTTCTTTTCGAATAATTAATTCATACCTGTTTGTTACTAACAATTTTTGAACGTCTCCCATAATTTTAAAACTGTTATCTTTGAAGTATACTTTTTCTTGGATATACAGGAAGCGGGAGGAGAAAAACCTTTTATTTTTCATATGTTTTTGAGAGGCAAAATTATCAATAGTATTTATTATGCTTTCCATTTTGGGGGAAAAATATCTTCTGGATTGCATGTTATGTCTCAAGTTAATCAATCATGTTTGCATGATATGGTATTGGCAATAGGACCGGTGTGACATGATCTTGATTTTTTTTTACAATATATCGGCTTTGTAAGGTTTGTGGTCGGCAAATGTAAAACATATTGCGGTAATAGTTACATTGCCACAATTCATTGGATTTTATTGGTAATCAGAGAGAAACTCTCATTACCACTTTCGATGCTTCTGCTAGACTTTGGGATTATTTTATTGTCTTGCTCTATAATTAGTTCTACTAGTTGTGATCTGAAGAATGTCAATTTTTGTATGCAATATGCCTGATATAGATACTGTATTTTACAGGGCATTTATGGTTGCACATGCTATTGGTGATGTAGTCACTGGTGAAGTAGTAGAACCTGAGGTGGTTGTAAGTGTAACGCCTTCGGTTGGTGGGTTGTTGGATTCATTAACTGGTAGCATTGGGATTCCAAGCATTTCTGCTAGGGCCAAACCTGTAGCTGCTCCAGTTGCAGGTTCCACCACCTCAGGCATTGCTGTAATGGGATCCAATTCATCAGAAGCTCCAAGAATAAGTTCCAGGCCCGCTGATAAAGATGCACTTCAGACCTTTATAAGCAGCTCAATGCCCTTTGGTTGGTACTTTCTGTTGTGGTATCTCTCATTTTCCGTTTACACAACAACAATAGTACTAGTAGTAGCTGGTTATTATTGTTTGCACTTTGCAGTGTTTTGGTTGTCTAACCTAATATCAGAATTGTTTTCGATTGCCTTGCTATTTCAACATAGGGACACCTTTGGACTTGAACCTCTCAAATATATTAGCTATAAAGTTGAGTGGGTTTTCTTCATCTGATATGCCTCCGGCAGACGTCAAGCAACCTGCATGGAAGCCATACCTCTATAAGGGAAAACAGAAAATATTATTCACTGTTCACGAGACAGTATATGCTGCTATGTATGACCGAGATGAAATTCCAGATACTATAACAATTTCAGGTCAAGTAAACTGCAGAGCAGAGTTGGAAGGATTGCCTGATGTTTCATTTCCTTTGACTGGCCTGAACACATGTCACATTGAGGTTTTATCTTTCCATCCATGTGCTCAAGTTTCAGAGCAAGGTGCAGATAAGCAAGCAATGATGTTTTCACCTCCTCTAGGTAATTTTGTTTTGATGCGCTATCAAGCCTTCTGTAGCCTTACACCTCCCGTTAAAGGATTTTACCAGCTTTCAATGGTCTCAGAAGATGAAGGTGCCTTTCTATTCAAGTTGCGACTAATGGAAGGTTACAAGGCTCCTCTTAATATGGATTTCTGTACAGTCACAATGCCCTTTCCTAGGAGAAGGGTTGTGTCTTTTGATGGAAATCCTTCTATTGGGACAGTTTTGACAACAGATCACTCCGTTGAATGGAAAATCATAACAACTGGACGTGGTATTACTGGAAAAAGCATTGAGGCAACTTTTCCTGGAACAATCAGGTTTGCACCAAGGCCAGTACAAAGAATTTCCTCCTTGTCTAGTTCAGTTTATGGAAGTTTAATTGAAGATGATAGTGATATTGAGCCAGAAAGTTCTACTAATACAAACTTAGAAGACTATTTATTGGAAAAAATGATCAAGGACTTGTCTCCGGTTGACTTAGAGGAGCCATTTTGTTCACAAGCATACGATTATGCAAAAGTAAGTTTTCTCTTTTCACCCTTTTAAGTTGCTACACCAAACTACCAAAGACCTCGAATACCTCAAATTCTTTCTTCAAACCACCTTAAAACTATGTTGTATAGATCTCAATCTTCCGTAGGAACATGAATGTCTAGATTCAAAAAATAATATCAATCGTTTCAGCATAAAACTCAAACTTGAATTTTGAAGTCATCTCCAATCATCAATCTTTGGTCTGCAAACCCTAAATTCTGGCTTTTTCTTTAATGAATGTATACATATATCTCAGCAACAAACCTGATTGGTTAAATATTACCATTCCAAATTAACAATTCACTTCCACAATCGGTTTTTGCTTGATGACAGCCAGAGTATATACTATTTGGGGGACTAGTCGTGGTAGTCATATAGTTAAGACTTGAGAGAACAAGTTGTATATTGTTTTTTAAGAATGTTATTGCAAAATTGATAGTAGTTACAATGATAATAGATGATATATTCTTTATTTATCTTTTTTTTCCTCTCTATCTAGAAGAAACTCATTGTGGTGGATTATATAGGGAGTGAAATCTGATCTTAGAAATCTTACATTTTTTGGTTGTTTCATGTAGTATTTGTCTTTATAGGTTTTTGATATCCTATTTCTTTTCATTTCTGTTCATTTTAAAGTTGTATTTGTCAATTCGTGAATTACAGGTATCATTCAAGATTATGGGTGGGACTTTGTCTGGAATGTCAATTGATCCAAAATCAGTAAGTTATTAATGTTTTCTTACTTCTCTCATAGTTAACAAAAATGGGATGTGCTTTATGCCTTTACGCTTATTGCAATTCAACCCTTCTGATATGGGAACGAATTTTTGTCAAAAACTTCAAATTTGGTTCTTCTGCCATTACAGTTCAGAATGAATCTTTGTCCTGACTACTTTCTATATCTCAATCATCATTCTTGGACCTTGGTGGCTTCTTTGAACATTCAATCTGTTGTACATCTAACTATTAAACCCCTAATTATGTACATTTCTTTCCCTACATGAAGCATGGTATGATTAAGAGGCTAGAAGCTGCCGTTCTAGACCTTGACCTGTATAGCTCATGACATAACTGATTGGCCTAGTATATTCATTTTCCTTTTAGATATTGGGTACTCGCATTTTTTCCTGGGCTGTGGCCCTTTGGCAGTAAACTATGACCAGATGGCCCTGTTTATCAAAGCAGGAAATCAGGAATGAATTCTCACACAACCTCTCTGAGATTTACTTGTTTACACGCTTGAGGGAGGGACCAAGTTTGCAAAGTAATACTTGGTCCAAAGGCTTAAAAAAACAAGCTAGAAGAGTTTAACTGTATCTTGTTGATGTTTTTCTTGTTAATTTGTTTTTCTGTAAATATTCTGAAATTATGCTTACCATGCAGGTCACCATTTATCCGTCTGTCAAAGCCCCAGTGGATTTGTCATCTCAGGTAGATTCACCTTCTAACAAAGCTCTAAATTCAATAATATTTTCACTAGAAATAGAAATTTATGGTATACAATATATTGAAGCTTGAATAGGGCACTGCTTCTTTATTCTTGTGTAGAAGTCTTGAATCCACTATGTATGTTACAAAAAGAATTTTATTAGATTGCTTTACAACCAATTCAAAATGGGTTGTAGAAACCGAAACTAGAAAATGTTTGACTGGTAGGGGATATAAATTGGTTTCAGTTTTTTTTTATTTTTTTAAACGAAATAGAAATTTTATTGATAAACTCAAATAAAATTACACAAATGTGGAGGACAAGCGCGCTACAAATTGCGCTGCAAGTCCTTTCTAGATAGCAAAGCCAATCCTTCTAAAAACATATTAATTGGAACCCGCTGTCATGACATTGCTATCCATCACTTTCTGCACCCTTTTAAGGAGCTCAACTGCTTCTGAGTCTAGCGATCCAAATGTGTCAAATGCAAAAGGAATGAAAACATGTTGGTTAGCCCTACAAGCTTCATCATATTTTTCAACTTTCAGCTTTGATATATCACATTGCAAACATTAATGTTTTTAGTTTCTCTACCATCTGTAATACAAGAATGGGAGCGGTGAGGAAACCTCTTTATCATGGATTTTTGTGCTGAGGTTAAAAATTGGGGATCATATAATGAGTTTATTGAGCTGATAACATTATGATCGTTTCGTTTTATTTACTCTATGGGTCCAATACCTCATTCTCGATTTGGTTTCTGCAGGTTGTATGTGGAGATTATATACTGTGGAACACATTGGGAAAATGTCCCCTTGCTATCTTGCCGAAAGAAGGCAGATCTGGTTGATCAGGAGATTTGAAATTATCTGTAGAGTACAATAGATCCTTGTGTTCGACTCGTATGAGCTCCTACTGTGGTGTTCAAAATGTGAGTAACATCAATCACACGTGGATTGATATTGGCAAGTTGTGTGGCACAATGCACACATAAGCGGTTGTGGATTATGGGTCCTATCAGTTTGAAGATTCCTAATTTTGGGATCTGATATGGTTTAAATCTGACAGAGGGCTGTGTCTGCACAAAGGATTTCGATGGACTATCAACCCCAATTTATTAAAAGCTGCTGTTTATAAATTGGGAATAAGAAAATACAACATTTATTTGATAGTTGGATTTTACTCGCGATGTCTGTATACATTTGATAAGAGGCAGGGAATTGTAATTTTATTTTATTTTTTGGTTATTGTGTTGTGTATTTCAAATTCATAGCACTAAGTTTTGTAGCTTCCGCTGCTTTGCTTTGCTGGGATTGTTAACATTTTGAAATGACTAAACGTACTCATAATTTCATATCACTAACTAAATGTACCCTTGTTTTGCAATTTTTTTTTTAATTTCTTGTGGTTAAATTTTATTGCACCGAACCAGTAGGGCTTTACCATCAAAAGCCCCAGAGATATGTTTGAAATCTTAAGACACAATTGTGTTAGTATTCGGCACAACTGAGAAGTGAAAACTCTTTAGAACCAACCTCCCAACTAACCCAACTGAGCTTTCTCTCTCCTAAATTTTTTCGAATCCTTGGAAGTCAATTTTTTTCCCAACGATCAACAGAGAGAGAGATAATGGGTGTTGGTTATACTTGCTGCCCTTCTTCTTCTTCTTCCGCTCTTCTCACTTCAAAACCAAAACAACTATTCAATCTCGCAAAACCCACTACTAGCATCTCTCAATCCCATTTCAAAAATTCAACGAATCCCACAAATTTGTATTCAATATACTGCACATCTTCCTCCTTTCTGCCATTAAAATGTGGTGGAAGAATCGATATTAGAGAAACCCAAGATGAAAATACTTCAAATCCCATGGTGGGTATTCATCATATCAATCCCGATTTACTTCAGCAAATGGTGTATGATGCTCTTGTTTGGTGTTCACTCCATGGACTTGTTGTTGGTGACAAAAGTGTCCAGGTACATTTCATATGATATATTGAAATCATATGAATTTTAAGAATAGAATTCTTATATTTTAAGGTTTGTGATTGAGTTCCAGCAATCAGGAAAAGTTCCAGGTGTAGGTATGATACATGCTCCATTTGCATTACTGCCAACATCTTTTCCTCAAACTCAATGGCAACAAGCTTGTGATTTAACTTGTATTTTCAATGAGCTCGTTGATCGTGTGAGCTTGGATGGAAACTTTCTGCAGGATACATTGTCCAGGTTTTCTCCATAATTTAGTTTAATTTGTGATTTTAAGCAAATGAAAGAGTTGACAATGGATAGACTACCTATTACTAGTATTTTAATTGGCAATATGTCGTTTTGCACCAATGGTTCTGTTGTAATTGCAGAACTAAGAAGGTGGATGCTTTTACTAGTAGACTCCTTGATATTCATTCAAAGATGTTGGAAATCAACAAAAAAGAGGTGGGTTTATGTTTTTTAAATATTTGCAGAAAATGGAGATTTCACATATTCATGGGGTTGGAATTTTCGGACTATGGTAGTTGAAGTACTAATCCTATATTCCTATTACACTTACTAAAATAGGACATACGTTTGGGTTTGCATCGCTCAGATTATATGCTTGATGATCAAACCAAAGATCTACTCCAAATTGAGCTCAACACTATATCCTCTTCATTTCCTGGTCTTGGCTGTCTTGTCAGTGAGCTTCACAGGTTAAGAATTTTCTTGAACCATGTACACTGGATAGACATCATTTACTATGAACTTATAACTACTATTTCAGTATTTTCAGTAGACTACCAGTTCACCCAAAACTTTGCGTAATTCGGTTCTTTTTTCAGCAACTTGCTTAATCACTATGGTGATCACGTTGGATTACAATCTGGAAGAGTGCCTGGAAACACTGCTCTCACTGGCTATGTAGATGCACTAGGCCAAGCTTGGAAGGAGTACAATGACCCCAGGTTGGAATGATTGAATATGCTGTTTTAATTTTTCAGTTTGTTTTATTTTCCATGCTGCTATATTGCCCTTAAGGCCTTAACTAAAATAGTAAAATGTTTGACAGTGGTTAAAGGGAATGAAGGTGCTAGTTTAATTCCTCGTTGTGCTTAATTTTACCATATATGGTACTGTATATTTCCATTAACTAATATTTTTGACAGGGCAGTGGTTATGGTTGTGGTTCAAACTGAAGAGCGAAATATGTACGACCAGCACTGGCTTTCAACTGTATTGAAGGAGAGATATCCTTTTATCTTCACTATTTTTTTCCAATATTTGTATCTCATATTATAGTCTTGATTTATGGAAGAAAAATTATAACTCTGTTTCAAGTCAGATGGACAATCCTTAATACTCTTTCTTGTAGTCCACAAGATACACGGGTTCAGACCAAATTGAATTTCTAATTAGAGCCTAGCAAAATGAATTGTTTGTCATATTGATGATTAAGGGATACTAAATTTATCACATTCTTGAAAACAACTTCTTGCAAGTTCCTAAAGAGGTATTATCCTTGACTATATGGTACGCATGCTGTGACAACAATTCGAAAGACTTTGGCAGAAGTAGACTCAGAAGGGGAACTGCTACCAGATGGAACACTTCTTGTGTATGTAACTTTCATTTTTTATTTTATTTTTTTCCTGTATATGTTCATGCTTAGCTTCATCATATGTGTATTTGCTTTTTTTGTCTTTTCTACATCCTGAAAGCTATGTATATGCAGAGGTGGCCAAGAAGTTGCAGTCATTTATTTCAGAGCCGGGTATGCACCAAGTGACTACCCTTCAGAATCAGTAAGAATTACTTCTTTCATTTTCTCCAATTTTCCTCTATTTGATGATAGTGTTTTCTGACAACTAATTATTTTGTGACAATGTGGCTATCATTTATAAACAGTTAATTGGAGATGACACTTAGAAATCCACTAAGGACAAAATAAGAAAACTAAATTTAGGCACACATGTGCATATGTATGGGCATGTGCAGGGGGCAGATCAATCTGTTAACTCCCACCTGTGAAATCACTTGCTATAGCCCGACTTCTCTAGTTTGCAAATTTCGTGAGTATGATATTGTTAGAATCTTTGAGCATTTGTCTACAATGTGTTTGACCTGCGATCCGTTCATTCAAGTGTTGTTGCATGCATGTCAATCCAGTGTGTGGTTAAGGCGTGTGCATATTGTGTGTGGCATTTTGATATACATTGTTAGTGCACCTCTCTACAAGGGATTTAAGGTTGTTTCTAAAGGTGTGCTATAATTTTTTCTCTGTTTTAAGTTTGCTTAATCTAAGCATTGGTTCCATTTTTGTATTTGACTTTTATGTGGCCGAGCACCTCTCTCACCTGACCCCGAATTATATTGAGAATAAGATTCTAGTTTATCATGAAAAAAGGCCCATAGGTGGGACCAACCAAACCTTGGCTTCTGGACCATGGACATGTACCTTGTACTTCAATGTAATGTTGTTCATGGTTTCTTGGTAGTGTTAGATGTTCCTGAACCTTGCAAAATTGCTTCTATTCTTCCAATGATATCTCAATTCTTTTGAAATTGAACTAACCAGGAGTGGAGAGCTAGGCTAATAATGGAGCGTTCCTCTGCTGTCAAATGCCCATCTATTTCATATCACTTAGCCGGAACGAAGAAGATTCAGCAAGAACTGGCGAAGTCCAATGTACTTGAAAGGTGAATGGTTTCAAACTATGAGTTGATGTCCTCCTGTATGTTCCAGTCATATATGCAATTTCAGTTACAACTGTGTTCGAAATTCAAACTTTTGCACCCCGGGACACCTACAATTGAGCCAGTCTAAAATGTTTGATACCATATAGAGTTCACTTCTAACTTCTGTAGCATTAGGCTTTACAAACTACAGTTTAATCCCCTTATGAGTAGAAAATTTGAAGATATCTCTTATCATATATCTCAAATCAAACACAGTTAGAGTGACAATAAGCACTTTACCTAAACTTGAACCACTAAGAATTCATCAGCATGCAAAATTGTGGTCCCCTTTTAACCAGAGCTTATTTTTACCTGGAAGCTCTCATCTGACTTTCTTAAACTTATTGGTTGACTCATGGTTTATTATAGATCCATTTTGCACTATATTGCAGGTTCCTTGAGAACAAAAATGACATTGCGAAACTACGAAAATGCTTTGCTGGACTATGGAGTTTAGATGATCCACATGTTGTAAAGGATGCCCTTGAAAGACCTGAATTATATGTCCTAAAACCACAACGAGAAGGAGGAGGTCGGTTCTTTCTGACTCTATTCCATCCCATTAATCTTATTTCCGACAGCTGTGGTTTTTCCAAAAAATTAAATAATTCACAAAAAAAGGATGAGGGAATTAGTGAAAAGTTGGTAACAAGCAATATCTGGTGTAGTTAACTTATTTCATCTGCCGAGTTTATAAGTAGGTGAGAAATGAGTATAACAATTTTTAATAAGGTCCTTTTGAGCTAGAAACACACTGCCTAACCATGTCAAACAATCTATTCTTCTTGTTTTTTTTTTTTACCATCATTATCGTTATCAGTATCATTTCTGTTATTATTATATTCTCCAATTGTCTTATGCAACTTCAGGGAATAATATATATGGCAACAACGTGAGGGAAACCCTACTAAAGCTGCAGGATGGGAGTGAAGAACAAGCAGCTTATATCCTTATGCAAAGAATCTTTCCAATTGCTTCTCCTACATTTCTGGTTCGCGACGGCATTTGTCATCAAGACCTAGCTATATCTGAACTTGGGATCTATGGCGCTTACCTGAGGTACCAAATCTTTGATTTCAGGAGACTGGTACACTTGTTGATAACGAACAAAACAAATTTAAATATAGCCTTTGCTTTCATTGTCCATTGAAGCTCAGGGCTCACATATTATTTGTTTTCAATGTAAATTTACAGGAATAAGCAGAAGGTAATCATGAATTCCCAATCTGGTTACCTTATGCGGACAAAAGTATCATCATCCAATGAAGGTGGTGTTGCTGCTGGCTTTGCTGTCCTGGATAGTATATATCTAACATGATCGACTCTTGTTACATTTTAACTACAGCTAGCTTATCCCAAAATCTGAAATTGCAATTCGTTTGAATTACATGTGATTAACTAGCTACCATCCCTCTCTTTCTCCAATTTTTTTTTTTTCCTCTCTTTCTCCAATTGATTCAATAAATTAACATAATATTATTAGTACATTAAACTTAACCACAAGAGTGGTTTGGGGGATTACATGAATAACGAACAAGTAGGGAATCTGAAAACAAAAAAGTTACAGAAATTAATTATAGCAGCATTATATCAGTCACATTGATACAGTTTAACTGAATGAAGGGTTAGTTGCTGATTGAAATGGTCGATCCGAATTGTGGTTACAACCCCGACAAGATGACCTTACTCTTGTGACTGTTGTAAGTATGGACGCCACAGTCATGTATATATTCTCTAGATGACTGGTTTTCAATGTTCTCATAGTCATGGCTTAAGCATGATCATGAAAACAGATAAGCAAAATACACAAATATCTCTCCATGCTCCTCCTAACATCACAGGCTCTAAGGACATTATGATAAGACCATGGCCTGAACACAATCTGATGTTCTGTTTTCACCTAAAACACAATTTCAAATCAATCAAATTTTTTCACAAGGTTTTAAAAAAAAACAGTTACACATTGCCAATTTCACCTTATTTCCGGCTTCTTCAATCATTCCATTTTTCGGTTATAAATCTTTCCAGTGCAGTCCTTGTATCTCTCTTCTTCCCCAAGCAGTCCCTTGATCTCTCTTGCTCCTCTGCTTTCTCACTTTCTTCATTCTTCGAAATGGAGAGTTAATGAGCGATATAAGTCGTACGGAGCCCATAGGTGATCCACATTGCATGGTTTTCTTGAGTCTAGTCTTAACCATGGTTTACCTTTTCCACTCCAATGGAGAAGACTGATAGGGCCAGGGTGAAGGTTTCTACATTTTCCTTCAAGGTTGTCACCACCTAATCCATGTTGGTTCCATCTATGATCAACTGCCTTGATGTTTCCTGCAAAAACAAGCAAGAAAGGTGGCAAAGAACCCAGGTGATAGATTCTCTTCTGCTTTTGCACCTCCATCCAATACTCAATCTTTTGTGTATAACCTTTTTCTCTCCATAAATCTACATCAATGACCATAACTCCTGTGTTGAAGTAACAAGGATTCCTACCTTGATATGTCTTTGTCAAAGACGAGTCCGACCAAAATGCATTGGTGAAGTATGTAGTAAAATTTGCATGGCAGTACTCTGGTGCAGCCACCGCCTTGTCGCCCAAATCCACCTCCCACAACTTTCCAATGTCGTCCACAACAATGATATCAGAGTCAATGTAAATAATGCGATCAACATCCGGGGGGATTATCTGTGCAAGATAAATACGTGCGTAATTCAATGGTTGGTCTAAAGCCTGTCGAATTGATTTAGAAATCTTTCCTCTAACTCGATTAGAATCAAAACGATAAACCTTGAAATTAAGATAAGGGAAGGTAGACTTAAGACTAGAAACAAGATCAGGTTCTAGCCTTGCACAAAGAAAATGAAAATAAACATTTTCAGGACATGTAGAATGTTGTAAAATAGACAAAATAGCTGCCATTGTTCCTCTAAGGTAATTAGCATCAAGAGTCATAGCAACATGTATACGATCAGTTTGAGGTGAACCACATAAATCCCCATTTCGAAATGCAGGAGCTTCACGAAAGGCGGGAATATCTTGAAATGGTTTACGTATAATACTAAGGCGAACATCGGTGGTAGGGGTAGTGGTGGAGGTACTAATAGTGTTGAAAGGATGAAAAAGAAGGATGGACAGGAGGCCAAGGAGTTGTAAAGGAGAAGGTCTCCCTAAGGCCATCCTGCCTTCAATTTGTTTGAATAGAATAGTAGAACCAAAAAA
>JABWDY010019799.1:11031-21082 GCA_013358455.1 Thalictrum thalictroides | reverse complement strand
CTTTATATATACTAGTAGGTGCCTCATAGGCCATTTTCAATTGAACAGATATTCAGATTGCAAAAAGGATAGTGTGTGAAATCGCGAATCAAGTTGTTCGAAACCTACATGAAGTGGTTTCTAAATAACATACCCTGATACCCATTGAGTTTTCTATGTATTGGTGTAACCTGTTTCTTGAATTGGAGAGGAAAAAGGCATAATCTGTCGAAAGGATCTTTGAAAATAGGCATTAGGGTCCTCACATTTATAGTTCATAATAGTTGTTGATTTGGAAGTTGTTCTGGCTAGATATGAAACACAAATGAGATGAAAGTCCAGAAACTCTTGCCATATGCATTTGATAGGCAGAAAAATGTGTTACATTCTGCCTTTCTGTGATTGTGCGCTGAATTCCTTTTCCTAAATGCATGCTTTTGTGTTGTTATATCTTAGTTTTGTTTCCCCTTTCTTTGCTCTACCTTATTTGCCTTCTCTTCTTTGCTAGTCACAATCCATTGAAATTTTGCCAAAGAAAGTTTTTGAGATGGTTCAAGAGATCAGGTAGTTCTTTCATCCTATTTTTTATTCTTCTAGAATACTTTTGTGTTAAATACTTACATGTTGGCTATTTCTGTATTTTCTTAATTTCTGACCCCCCTCCCTTTTAAAGGGATTTTGCTGGAGTACTTTTGGGGCTGTCGAAGAAGTTCAATATCAAGAAATTCCTGTCTGTTTATTTAGAATCATTGGCAGCTTACAGGTTTGATTTTGTCAATTTGGTGATGATATTCTGATGACATTTTTTCATTGCTAATGCTAAGAGATTAATATACCTCATTGCAGTTTCTCTGAAGAGTTTTATCATCTTGCTTTGGTATCTACAATAGAGACTTTTCCTGTGAAGGATTTTATTGATAATATCGTTTCTAAGGTGCTTACTCATTGCTTGATGTTATCAAAGAAGGCGGATGATTCTAATTTATGTGAATCAGGTATGTATTGTATTTAAATTTATTATATTAACTTACACCTCGATTATATCTAGTACCTCAAGCATTTCCATCGACCCACTTTAGTTTGTCATTCATGAGTTCTTGTGCCCAAGAGAGTATTCTTCTACCTAGTTCCGCACAAATTTGTTTTCATTTTCAAGATACCTTACTGTGGAGTTGACATACTTCCTCAGGTTCCAGGGCCAAAAAAATATTGGCTGCTATTGGTAAGAGATATCCATCTGAGTTGCAGGGAGCTGTTCACAGATTTCTTGAGGTCTGTTTATTCTCTGGGTATTATTGTACTAATCTTACGCTTGACTTTCACTACTTATATGTAATCCATGTTATGTATGAGCAGGATCCTAAAATAAAGTCCAACAAAGAGAATTCTGCCTTTGAAAATTTGGGTGCAGTATTAGGTGGAAGTTCGAATTCCTTACTGGACATTTCTGATTCAATGGTTTGGTATTCTTTGGAACACCCCAAGGTATCTTTTGTTATATTCATTTTTGTAAATAGGATTTTTTACTTCTATATATCATTTCTTTAATCATCCTTTTTTCTGTGGATTTTTGTTCCCTCACTGTTATTTCATTGTGTTGACGTCTTTTATTCTGCTAAAGCTGTTTTATTTATAACTTGGAACAGGCTGAGGTCCGTCGAGCTACACTGTCCAGTTTAGCTGCTTCTGGTCTTCTTAAACCTAGGACTGCTGATCCACAGGTAGCCTGCTGCACTTCTATGTATACATTTATACTATTATTTGTGTTTTTTTTTTTCTTCTTAAAAAAGTGTTTCACTGCATTGTACATTGGTGTCTATATTTGTCCTTTCATGATTATTGGTACTGTGTATGCTTGTTGTAAAATTCATTTTGTTCCGCTTTATGTCTTCCTTATGTTGTTGGTGTAAGTTTCATAGTCTGCTTGCTTTCAAATTTCACTTTTCCAAGTTTAATGTTGCTTCTGTCTCTCGTGGTCCAGATTGTTGTTAATATTCAGGATGCAATATTACGCCGGCTTCATGATGAGGATTTCGGTGTCATCCAAACAGCTTTATCATTGAATGGTTTGTCAAACATTATAGGGATTCCCAGTCTTATTGGAGCATTAAGGGATGTACTTCTTAGATGCGTTGACACTGTCAAAACAAGTGAGTTATGTTTACGATTAAAGCTTTTGCCATTTGTTTGAAGCTCAGTATGTCATATTACTGTTGTTGTCATTTAATGCGTACGGCTTGTGCTCTCAATTTTTTGAGAGCTAAAAAAGATATAGTATATCCATCATATGCATGAGGTGGACTTGATTAATGATTGATATAATGAAAGTTGCTGTTCATTTGCAAACTTAGCAAGCTAACATTTGACTCATTGAAGCATTTTAAATGACATTGCCTGATATAATTGGAGTTTATATTACCTCATGAGTCTTGACATAGAAGTTGCAAAAGATGTTAAAATTCCAAAGAAAATTTGACTCGGCGCATAATGTAACTGTTGTTTAGAAGGCCCATATAATGGTGTTTTATTGGGAAAATGATACACAAGTCCCAGGATGAGCTTGGAATGCTTTATGTAAATAAAAGCACTAAGTCAGAGATGGTCATTTGTTGGAAGCTCAATTATCTCTGGAAATTTCCACCACCAAAGTCTTGTCCCAAATGTTTGATTAGTATATCGATATAGCCATCTTATGGAGAGAATCTTTTGTAGGTGCATCGTTCATCAGACCTGAAGCTTGTGACGTTGCTATCTCTTGCCTTGATTGCGCGATATCAAATCTCCCAAATCAGCTGCATTATTCGAAAGAACTTGCTACAATAATTTTTCCACTACTTCTGACTTTTCCAAAGGTTTTGTAGTGCTCTTTTCTTTTGTTGCATAATATTTTCAATTGTTATTGCAATTAACCGTTGGTTTAATTTTTTGCAATTCATGCTTCGATATCAGACTTGGAGTTTAAATGTGAAGGCTTTGGAATTAGCTAATGCAATAGGGTGGCCATTCTACTCTAACATCTCTAATTCTGTTGAATTGATCTCCACGATGAAAGAAAAGGTAAACATTCATTGTATTTTTTTCCCGTGTATTTATTTATTTAGTAAATAAGCGTTTGTCTTGAATGAGAAAGTTACAAAACTAAGTGAAGATGAGATTCTCCTAAATTTTAGTTTTGGCCAGACCCATACAAATGAAAAAGCAAAAGAAAAGGAACATATACTAGCTACTGAGGAGGGATTCCCAGCTGAAAATAAGGTGTTGTAATTTTGGATCTCTCCTTTCCTTCATGTCTTCAATCCAGCACCACAGTTGCCCTTTGACCTGTAAGATTAAGAGTCCAGTGGGATCATTTTGTCCTAAATAAAGAGGGCATTTCTGCATTATCAAACTTTTCGTACAACACTTCCCAATGTAGCATTCTGAAGCTGTGGTGGGTCCCTCTTCCGTGCCTGTGCGAAGGTGGGTTAGATTATAGGGACCATTATTGCCATCTGGTGCATTGGGAGAGTGTTTGCACATAAACTAGAGGCTGGGTTAAATCATCTCATATCAAGAATAGGGTCCTATTAGGACGTGGAGGAGACAAGATATGACGTGTTTATGGTGGACTGGGAAAATGTAAGGGAGAAATTCAAGTATTCGGTTATTTGGGTGACAGGATGTTTCCTCTAATAAAACTGTACCGTTTTAATGTGAAAAGAAATAATGTATGTGGTGTTGTTTGGGAATGGATAGGTTTGCATCACTGAAGCTAAATGTTAATTCTCAGATAGGTCCTGGTATGCCACCCTCCTACTTAGTTCGCTCGATCATCTTATGAGTCTAGATTATCCTCTATACCCCTCAAATATTGTTGGGAGGCAAAGTTCCACTCTAGAGTTTCCTTTGCACCTGGAGGGCTATCTTGACCTTAGACAACCTTCACAAGAAGAAAAAAGTCATTATCAATCCGTGACTGGAAAACCAGTGCCTCAGTGGGTTACATCTTCTTTCTTTGTCCTTCCTCTCAGGCCATTTGGTTTACTTCTTCAAGTCTTTTTTAGTTGCATGAACGTAACCCGAGTTTGTGCTTGATCGTCTGTTGATATGACATTCTCATCTTGGATCCCCCACAAGCTAATACAAGATTGGGAGCATCATGCCTTTTCAATACTATGGGGAATTCAGTTAGAGTGTAACCGGAGACATTTTGAGGGACAGGATTATGATAATATCGGACGATCCTTGAAATCAATCAAAGCAATACTTCATCTTTGGTGCAGCACGATGACTTGTTTGGTAAAAGTGTAAAATTTTGTTTTTTCGAGTCCTTTGCATTTAGTTGTGACATAGTTGTTGGTTATGATTTGAGGTTTTTATATTGTTGGAAGTTTGTTGTGTATTCTATTGTTTTGCTTTGTGCAGATGCTTCTTCCTGCTCTTCAACAATCAATTTATTGTTATTAATGGAATAATTTACCCTCAACATTCAACATATATAAAATACTATTTCAAGGAAAACCCACTAGCAGAAACAATTGCAATCAGTTGTCCACACCATTATAACCTTATAAAGTGGTGTCTTGTCTTCTCCTGGTGCTTATGTACAATTCTGGTTACTTTTATTGCATATGCTGTATGTTTGTAAGCTGGTTGTGCAAAAACCCAGCTGTATTCCCTGGGAAGATGACGCTAGTCCTCTTAGTCTGCATCTTTTTCGTGTGTACTTTTTTTTTGTTTTTGTTACAAGTCTCTCTCTTTATATGCTCCCTTTTGTGTGAATAACTAATGGCTTTTCTATTTGATGTTTTGAAATAATCCAGAAAGTGGAACCTAGTTTCTCAAGTTCAGTGAATATGAAGACCATTGGAGTCTTTGCTGAAGCTTTCTCAGAACACCCTGAAGAGTATATGACATGGTTAATTGAATGTGCTAAAAATTTCGAGCTTTCAAAGACTTTATTCTTTTTGGTTCTACTGCAGTCATTTGTCAGTAAAAAGGAAGGTAAACACAATGTTTATTTCCCGTATTATGTTCCTCTTCCCAGTTTTGATGATACTTCTTTTGGTTGGTCCTATAAGCAGAATATTAAATGTTTCTTCATCATCAATTCTCTCATTTTGTGGTTGATGCATGGTCTATATGGGTTGCACCATGAGCATTTAATATGAAATGATTGTAAGGGACCCATACTAGTTATTACCAATGGAAGGGACATCATGTAGACATTTGATTTTGATTAGCTTAGTGATGGTTCAATACAAAATATCAGTCAGGCTTTTTCTACCAGCTTGGAACCTGTAATTTTCTTCCTGACAAAGAAAAAGAAAGAAGCGGTCGCAAGGTCGCTTTGAGATTTTAGCTAATTTTGAGTTGCCAAACTTATGAATAAGTATGGCTTGGGATTCAGTCTTGTGTTTGGGATCACAAGTTCTCAGATGAGACTTAGAGAGGCCATTGGCTCTTCACATCTGAGTAATTGACTCTGATAGCCTTATAGGTAAAGTGATCTGAAGTCTGATTGCACTTTTGTCAAGGCTTAAGATATGTTTGAAAATGAAAATCTTGAAAAGGAGCGTGAAGGTTTCTGTAGGATAAACATTGTACGATTGTGGCGACATTGACAAAATCAGAAGAATAGTGTTCCTTTCACATGTACGGTGTGGATGCTTTCCCAGAAAACTTCCACTTTTCTATGGGTTCACAACTCAAAATTTTGATGTTGTTGGTCGTGCTGAGTTATCAATTGGCTCATGTGTCCTGATCATCATTATAAGTTTCTTGGCTTCTATTAGCAATATTGGAGAATAGGAATCATAGTTCATATCTTAATATCAAGGAAATTAACCTTAGTAAAACAACAGTTTTACTGTGATTTTGAATCTCTTTGTAAAGAAATACAACTTTTCAAGCGATGTTCTGATTTTTAATTTCTTAAAACTTTCCCTCAGCTTCAATTCTCTGAAGAATACTTTCTACTTTTAGTTTTTTGTTTCTTCTTTAAGTGTTTTGGGATTATTTTGTTAAAAAACGAGTTCAAACTCCAAATGCGTGTACATGAAACTAACGTTTTAAAAATGAGCTTGTTGGAGAAGGGAACAATTATAGGGAAAATTTTGCAGTATTTGTCCTAACAGTCAACAATGTTAAACTTGTCCGGACATTCTTCTGCAACATCTTGTTTTTCCTAGCTTGAGAGGAATATACTATTTAATTCAGAGGAGGCTCCTTACCTAATTTGATGAGTTCTTTATCCTTGGAATTCTATCTTTGATGTTCAAGTATTGAATTTATGTTAGAGTGCGCGCTTGGTAGATCCACTTTTTTTTTTAAAAGTAAAGATTGACCGATCTGTTAAGCCCAATTTTACTTATGCATATTGTATTGGTAACTGACGTGTGTAGTTTGTTGCTTAGATCCTGACAGCCTCTTGGCACTTTTTCGAACTTGCTTTCCTTTTCTAAAACGGGAGTGGAACAATATTGAGTCACTGGAGGTCTGTTTTGAAGAAGAGGTATTAATATGGAATTATAATGATGATATGTTTAGACTTAATTTATGTTGGATATATGCACCTTGATTTTATTAACCTGCATCTTTCGAACTATACTTGTTTTCTTCCATTTTTCATTTTGGGTTGACTGGTATTCATTGGCAGTTCAACTTAAAAAAATTGGATGAGGACTACAGTCGATTCTTTGACCAATTATTGCATCCAAATTTAAAAGCGTTGAATTTAAATTTGCTGGTTTGCGTATTTTGGAGGTTACTAAATGCTTTTACATCCGCATCTTCAATGAATACCATGGTATGTTGGTCATTTCACTATATTTTCTTTTTCCATGGCGATTGCCCTGGAAACTATTTATACCCAAGTTTTATGCTTTTCATAATTGCTTATTCTGCAGGCTGGTAATGAAGAGGCACTTGACACACTGTTCATCTTCTTTGCGGGATCACGGTCAAAGAATGTTTTTAAGGAGCATATTCATTTACTTGTGCTGAAGTGCAACCCTTCTCCTGTCCAGTTTTTATCTAAATTTTATACTGAAGAAGGTTTGTCTGGTGCCTACTACATAACTATATGTCTAATAGGTTCTTCACCTGAAGAATTAAATTGCGTTGTATAATACTTGTTTCTAGCATCGAATTTTTCCAATGCATATTTGCGATCTTCCACTAGTGGATTTGCAAAATTGAGACTCAAAATTTATTGTTTGTCTTATGTTTGTAATATTTTAAACAAGGCTCAATGTTCTGTTGTTTTTTCCTTGGCATATAAATAATATGCCTTTTGTCCATGGAGATAACATGTAATGTCAACACTATAAATACATCTAAAAGCATTTTTTAAGCTGTATGTTGTGACTGGTCTCAGTAATATCTGGTGTTTTTGCTATCAATCTTATGGATTTTTTTCATACAGGCTATTCTGTTTCGGTGCAAGTTGAGAGTCTTCTTTCCTTTGTTACTATATGTTCCCAGACTGCTTCATTGGAAAAGAGTATAAGTAGCAGCCATTTACAGCTCCTCTCGGAGTTTCCTTCAATATTAGTTCCACTTTCCTCTGATAACCAGGTTTTTGTTAATCTCTGATTATCTATTGTTAGCTGTTTTGGGTGAAATGTTTGCATCGTGTTTTTTGATTGAGTGCCTCTATTCTACACACTTTGTTTTTTTCCCTCTCATTGGGTCCCATCTTTTATACTTTATTATGTAATTTCTGTTGCGTTTTGATTCATCCATCTTCATGTTTAGGATACCCGCACTGCAGCAATGAAATGCATTGAAACGCTCCACACACTGTGGCATCAAATTAGTATATCTGCTGGGAAAAATGGTATTTACTATTCACTGATGGGCATATTATTAGTTTTGTCTTTTGTTAAATGATTGGTAATGGAAAAAAATGATGCCCAGTGGGTTGTAATCTTTTACACACCCCTCTGGGTGGTGGATATTAATAAGTTATTGTAAAATTTCAGGGAATGACAGTGTGTTGCAACGTAGCAATTGGACACCTTCACTGGGGGAGTTTTTGGAGTTACTAGTGGAGCAGAAGAGGCTGATTTTGTCAGATAGGAATTTTCTGCAGTCGTTTCTGATGGGTGTTCTCAGCTCTTCCTGCCCCAACATTTTAGCCCCACACAATATTGATCAAAGGTATTTTCCTATTATAGTGATTCCTCAGTTGACCACGATAATTATTTATTTGAAGGGATTTGCAGACCTTAATGCTGTTTTTACTGTCACCAGATTTTATGACCCCAATATGAGTAGTTTACAATGAAATAGACTTTTTTTTTTATCATCATCTCGTCAGAATTTTAGCCTTGTTGGGTTTATTCTTTAGTGATGGAATTCAGCATTTCACTTTGCTAACTGATATTTTTAACGTTAGGTTTGACAAGCGCACGAAAGAAGAAATCTTCATTTACATTTTGAACTCTGCGCTTAAACATTCTGCCTATGGCAAGGTCTGGACTCTTTGCATCCTTCACAGGGTTTCCTGCAGTTTGTTTGCTTTTGTGGTTATGGTTTGGGTGCTTGAAGTTATACTTTTTTCTAAATAGATCTGTTGTTTAAGGCTTATCTAAACTTATATATTTAACAGTAATTGATTCAGTCATTTAATATCAAACTGATACCCTTTTGCAGCTTGTGATTCTATCACTGCTCAGAGGAAAAGACAATGCTATAGTGCATGTTGAAGGTGTCAAGTCTTTGCTTTCTAAACTCCTAGAAAGACGCAATAAGTATCACTTTGGGCTTGATAAGCTATTTAAACCATTGTCCAAGATTGAAATCGAGACCTTATGCTTTCTACTAGAGGTATTTCATTAGTGTTTTTTTTTTCCCCATGATTGTTTTGTTTAAGTTCCTTGCTAATAGCTTCTTGATCGCAGTGTTGTGCTGCTCCAAGTTCTTCGCTCATTGGCAGTATTTCATCGGATTATTTTAAAGAAGCATTGCAAGTATGTAGTACTTTTATTTTATTTTTTTTCTCTGTAAAAATATGTTGCAGAAAAAGTTTAGTGTATATATATTTCATGGAAATGTAGATGATGAGCTTCTAGCTGTATACAGTAAAAATAAAAGCTCTGTACACTGCCTTTTAAACTGTTTGCTCTTTCCAGGTGGATGGTTTTTCCTCAGAGGATCTTGCTGTGATACAACCTTGTGTCACTGTTTTGCAAAAGTTGAATTCTTCTATATACAGTCGTTTGAAGCACGAGATACAGGTGACTTTTACATATTTTGTTTGCAGTCTTGTTATTTGAAAGTTTTTTCATTTTTACTTCTATTTCGTTTATATCATTACCTGGCTATTATGGACACATTTCCAGGGCGTTTGTAATTTCCTTAATCACTCTTGTAGTGTCTCACTATCTAAGACATTCTACATCATCTAGTTTGTTGGAAAAGTATGGTACTTATATCAAATCTATCTATTATGGCTTAACGTCTGGGTTTGCCATATTCAACTCAGTTTCTAAGCCCAACCTCAGCCAGCCAATCTTGTATTTCCTTAGTAACCTCAGGCACATATCACTGCTTAAACACGTAGATGCTTCAAAAAATAAATTTATGCTGCTGGCAGTTCTGTTTTTTGGCCATTATACTATACTTTATTGGAGCTCTATGGTCACACATTTAAGTTAATTCCAAAAGTTTTTCCCTTTCTCTGAGTTGGATAATATAGAGTATTCTTATCCCATGGATTAATGAATTATATGCTCAAATCGTTGCCTTCACCTTTATCATCTTTCAAATTTATGTTTTCTGGCAAGAGTGGGACTATATATCTTTATCTGTTTTGTTATGGTTTCTCCTGTCTAACACGACAGAATTTCTCAACTTATTATTAAGCAATGCTTTATCTATATTCTATAATAGAAAAAGTTTGTGTTGTCTGACCATTTAATATTGATATTTGCTGGAGTTTGACAGTATTATTGTTTCCATGCAGGACCAACTGTTTGAAGAACTTGTTTTTCTTTATAGAAATAACAATGCTGCTATACAGAATGCTGCTAGAGATGCCATTCTGCGAGTAAATGTTAGTTATTTGTCTTTCTCTGCCTTCTGTCTC
>JABWDY010019753.1:5017-19992 GCA_013358455.1 Thalictrum thalictroides | reverse complement strand
TATCTGCTGGTTTTCCCTTTAGTGCCTTGTGAAGCCCGGATTGTACCAAGAGATCTTGGACTTGTACTTTCCACAAACCAAAATTCATCTTCCCATCGAACTTCTCCACATCAAACTTCAAACCTGAACTTGAAACTTTTTGCGCCATCTTGAAAATCCCTACAACCTGAACCTTGCTCTTGATACCACTGTTGTGCAACGGAAGCTTATAACCCAAGGATTGGTTGAATACCGATAATCAAGATAATAGCAAAAAAACAGAGAAGTAATCGAAAAACAACAATCACACACAAGAACACCAAAATTAACGTGGTTCGGCAAACCGCTTAATCCACCCGGCAACCAACCAAGAAGTTTCACTATGATGATGAAGATAACAAAGATTACAAAAGAAATCTCTCGACCTAAGTTATACCTCACAAAGAATCACTTTGGTCTTGATAAACTACTTACAAGAGTTTCTACTTAAATCTTTAGTGCATGTACAATTATTCTCTTTGCTTGTCTTCATATTTATAGCTTACATGGGTCAAGGTATTTAGAAGTCCTAACTTGAATACAATTGGTATTAGAAACACCTTAGGAAACCTTAAACCTTTTCCTTGTAGTTTACCAACTCCAATTAGAATTCCATAGACCATTCCTAATAAGAAACCACTTCTAAATCCCTTAGGATTATGTGAGCCAATTTCCAACACCTCCTTCAGACTTTAGTGTACAAATAGTCTTCCAACTAATTCTGTGATGCTTCATGTTAGTAGAATTACTTGCCCATAGAAATTTGCTTCACAACTTATTAATGTCGTAGATCACTTCTTTTGGCAGAAGAAAAACACTACTCCAGTAGACTTGCATACTGGTGATAACCGAGTTGATCAGTTGGAGGCGGCCGCATATGATAGAGCTCTACTAGCCCAAGAGGTTATCTTAGCTGTCATTCTTTCCAAGAGAGGTAAACAATCTGCTCGAGCGAGTCTAGAAGCAAGAAGTGGCAGCCCTAGATACTTAATTGGGGGAGTATCTAAAGGCATGCCGAGGACCTGTGCAAAAGATTCTTTTTCCATATCCGAACCACCCCCATATAGGATGCTACTCTTTAGTGGATTAGATTTGAGTCCTGAGAGGTCATGAAAGTCATATAACACTCCTTTGATGGTATTTGCAGAATGTAGGTCACCTGCACAAAAGATCATCAAATCATCAGCAAAACACAAATGAGTAACTAAAGGGTTCATGCACTTAGGGTGCGCTTTGAGACCCCCAGTCTAAGATTGGATCTGCATAAGCTTATTAAAAGTTTCCATAGCAAGGACAAAAAGAAGAGGGGACAAGGGGTCACCCTGCCTCAACCTCTCTCCCCTTTAAAAAAACCTACATTCTTACCATTTACCCTTATTGAGTAATGAGCAGTTGAAATACAAGAAAAAATCTACCTCATCATTTTTTCAGGAATACCAATCTTTTCTAGAACTCCCATGACGAGGTCCCATCGAAGATAGTCATAATAAAGGTGGACCTCACCAAAGCTTATGGTGAGGTCCACCTTTATTTCTACACCAAAGCTTATGGTGAGGTCCACCTTTATTTCCACACCAAAACTGTGGAAATAAGCATTGTTATCATCTCCTAGAACAATGTTAGTTGTCTGCTTTAGCTTTCTGCTGGAGAGAAGCCTCATCCCTTCCTGCTAACTCGGTGTACTCTTTAATTGCTCGTTTTTCCAAGTCTGACAGTGTAGAGTCAAGAGGCCTCTTTTGAATTTCAGTTTGGATTCTATTAAGATTTTCCTTTGCTAGCTTTGTTTTTTCAGCCATATTCCCAAAATGTAGTTTGCTCCATAGTTTAAGCTTCTCTTTGAGTTTTTTCAGCTTTATTGTAAGTCTTTGATAGGGTTGTCTTTGACTTTAGCACTCCATACTTCCTGTACGAGGGACAAGAAAGTTGCATGGTTAGACCAGTGATTAAAAAATTTAAAGTTATATTGACCTCGTTCTGCATAGTTCTTCCATTGTATGATGAGAGGGCAATGGTCAGAGACTCCTTGGTGAACATAGTTCACAAAGGAGTCTTTGAAAGCAACATGCCAGAGAGGGTTAATCAAACATCTATCAATTCTACAAAGGATACGACCTTCTCCAGTGACCCTGTTTGTCCAAGAGAAAAAATCACCACAAGCTTTCATTTCATCAAGCTCACAATCAGAAATAAAATTATTAAAGTCTCTAGCATCTCTAGGGTGCAGTTTAGAGCCTCCTACTTTGTCTGCAACCTCTTTGCAAGAGTTGAAATCCCCAAGTAGAATCCAAGGTTCATTACAACTTTTGCCAATGTCAATAAGATCATTCCAAAGTTTAAGTATATCATGCCTAGCATTTCTAGCATACACTATAGTTAGGGCATAAGAGTTCCTACTAGACAGATCCTGAATTTTAGTATGAATATATTGGTCAGAACTAGTTAGTTTAGTGAGTTTGATAGCCAAAGGATCCCAAAGAATCGAGACTCGACCCCTGGGGTCTTTTTTCTCCATTATTGATTGATGACCAGTTAGGCATCATTCTATTATGTATAGCAGCATATTTATGATTATTCTTGATCTTAGTTTCAGTAAGACCTATAAGTTTAAGGTTGTGAGTAGATATCACCTGTCGCACTTCAGCAGCTTTTGTAGGATCATTCAAGCCTCTAATGTTTCACATAGCTATTGTATAATTGTCCTGGATTGTTATCGGTTTGAGCTGCAATTGTTTCAGTTGAAGTTCCTGGTACTTCTATCATTTCCCTGCTACACAAATCATCGATCAAATTTAGCTCAAGAATTCGACCTGTCAGTAGTTGCCCTCAATCACTACTATAAGGTCGACAGTGTGAGTTTACTTCTTCCATACTCTATAACAATTAAGAAATCTCATTGACCATAATTTAGAACTGGAACATTATTTTAGACAACTGCCAATAGTCAATTTCTTTAAATATACCATTTCATATTCCAAAAGGCAACATCAGCTAGAAGAAACTGGACTGCCGCCCAAGTCACAGTTATCTCAAATTCTCAACCTTAAATTGTTTAGATATGATAAACTTCCAGCTCCACCTTCTGAAAGTCGCCGCATTTAAATAATGTGGTTTGGGAAAGATAAACTATGCAAAATAATGATACTGCACCATTGTCTCGGATCTGAGCTGAACAAACAATCCTCACTGTCATTCTAATAAGAGCATAGGTTATATGGTGTCTATTACCTACCCCAATTTATTTATACCTTCTTGGTTATTATTATAGGTGCAACTTCTTGTCATTAATTCCACAGTTCAATGCATTTGCTTAAAGGGGAAATGAAGAAGTTTAAATAGTTAGCCATGAATGACACTTCTATAACAAGATATTGGTGAGCTACAATGGTTCTCAAAATTCTATTAGGCATGTTGTGTTGCATAGGAAAATGTAGAATTAATCGCAATGGGTAGAAAGTACTAAGAAAATTACAAATTGTCAAGGTTACAGGGCTATTTGATTCACAAAAACCTGTCAATATCCAACAAGCTACTAAACAGCAGAAAAAAGGACCTCAACCAAAGCACACCTTACTTGATCTTTGGGTACTCCTATATAATATCACTTTCTATGCCCTACATGTGAGCCTTTGCTTATACAATCCATTCTAACTTACATATACCTTTAAACCTAAAACTGCAAATAAATTGAGGAAAAGATAAACCAACACAAGAATCTAAGGCAACGAAAAAACTACTCAACTCTTCAGCACAGCCAAATGAAGGCCGAGGAGTATACCAGAATTCACAGTAATAGAGTGGACAAAGGACAAGAAGTTGAAAATCTGACACAACTCATGCTTTATCCAATTCTTCATAATATCATCTCTGCGGTTGATCTGAACCTGAAGTTCCCACTGCTGGTGCTGAGGGCATGCCACTTCCTGACCCATTTTCAACAGGTGGAGGCACACCCCATTTTCCTTCAGATTCGAGGGGCTCAAAGACATGAACCCCACCATCTGTCAGTCCCAATGCAAACTGGTTTGGTTCTTGTGGATGCGCAGCAATTACAAGTGGGTGTAAACTAGCACTGCAGACAGAAGAATAATCACATCAATTACCATAGCTATTACTTACATTCACAGTACTATCAAAAGTTGGTCAAACGTGTGCCCAAAAGTCGGTAATTACATAGTGGAAAGACACTATAATTCAATGGGTTCCACTATTATAAATCATGCATATGCTAGACACCACATATACATAAACTAAATAGTAAGTGCAGCCACCCTGAGAATATTTGCAACAAAAAATAAAAAATTGACCTTGAAATTTATGGGAGAAAGTTGAAATGGTAGCAAAGCTAGGTAAAGCACCACTGCACCACCAAACATGACTTCCTAGGATAATATATGCTCATCAACTGTAAATTTGTGTGTGTGGTGCGTCTTTAGTTAGTTATTAAATTACTAACTGTCAGGATTGAATGTGTACCTAACATTGGCAGGTAGATAAGCAGTTGGGTTAATCCGACAGCGAAGCCGTAGGTTCGCGGCACCAAAAATGCATACTGTTGCATCCAGAAAGCTGGCATATACTAACTGGCTGTCGCATGATAACGTTGCATGAGAGATAGGCGCAGACGATTCCCTTGGAACCCACTAAAGTTATCCGAAAAGAAAAAGACAGTTAATATGACGGAAAGCATAATAAATTACACAAAGTACTATTATTTTTGCAAGTAGAGTGAAGATTTACCTGCTTCAAACATTCTAGTTTAGTTGTTTCATAAATGGCAAGCTGTGTTTCATGCACAACCAGGAAATGTATCTGGTCCTGATGGAACTGTACGCGAGTATCAGATAGTGCTGCTGGATTCCTTCCAGATGGAATTTGTAAGAATCTGCTCTTCTGTTTTTCATATCCATCAGAGTTCCATACACAAATCTGCAACAAAAACAACGATTGAAATATTAATGCAGTTCGTCAACACTCAGCAGTGGGGAGAAAGGAAGTACGTAGACGTGCTATGAAGTTTGACAAACCGAACTAACCTGAGCATCAGCTCCAGAAGAAACTAATACATTTAGAGCATGGGAAAAGGCAAGACCAGTGATTCTTTTGGAATGGCCTTTAAGCTTGCTTTTCACCTGCATGAAGGAAAGTCAGCATCCTTTTGAATGTCTTAAGAAATAGTACTGAGAGTCTCCATCAATAGATATGTACCTCATCAACCCGGACATTATAGATCTGTATGGTAGAATCATCCATGCCTATCGCAATTATGTTGTTATCTTGGGGGTGAAAAGCAAGAAAAGTCGCCGCAGGTGGTGGAGGCATAAATGTTGTCATGGTCTGTGTTTGGTAAAAAAAATCGATTCCATGATCAAAAACCACTCATAAGGTAAATTCCACATAAAAGGTACTCTCGTTTATACATTACGTTTATACATTACCTTAAACGTCATCATATTGAACAGTGATATCTTCCCCCCTGATGCTGACATGACATAAGAATCATTCTTGGACAAAGCAAAGCAGGGTACACACTCTTCGGGATTAACATCAGCAATATCATTGGTCATTAATATGCCACTTGATGGTTGCCATAATGTAGGGGGGACATTTGCCGTCGCCTATACAATGAAGCCTCTCATATAAATTATACACTCAAATTCAAATTTGAAGAAAGTCAAGGAACGGACATTAAGGGGAAGGAGCTGGCTAGCATGTCTCATTCTTACCTTGCCACTTGAATTCCGTTCATTCCGTTGCCACTTCCAGAGAAAATGGACAGCATTTGAAGCCAATCCCAAAATGGCAGTACCAGTGTTGGTATAAATCAATCTTGATATCTGCAACAGTCACAGGCAAAGCTGGTTAGAACATGCTATTGCTAATATGCTGTTTTAGGTATCAAATATGGATGTGTTGTCCTTCAAATACTGGGAGGGAGGTGTGTGTGTGTGTGGTGTGGGGGGGAGGGGGTGTTGGTTACCTATGGCATATTAAATTCGCGTCAACTCAGTTTGACCAGATTACCAGGTGAAACTAAGTTGACGAAGTTCCAATAACGCATAGGTATGATGTCCTACATCATATTCCCAACAAGCATTATATTATGGCACAAGCCTACAGTTCACCCTTTCTCTATTCTTTCTTTATTCATGTTGATAATGCTCTATTTGTGTGTGAAATAACACTCTTCAAATTTAGGATGAAAAATCAGATGGTATGGGAACCTCGAAACCCAAATCCTACAAGGAAATTCTAGTACTTGGGGAGACAGTAGAATCGAATACTTCCCAAGCGAATATTATGGAAGATACCTAAATCATAGACTTCCGTCAAGACTGATACATTTCTGAGCAATACAAATGGATATCGTTCTTTCATCCTTAGAAAAAAATGTGATTTCATGAAAATGAGTTGTTCGGAAACAGATATCATAATCAATCAGAGTTGATAAGATGACAAGTCAACTAAAGTAGCAAATAACATTTTTCGCATCATTGTTAGTTTTCTACTTCTCTACTATCAAATGATATAGGCATGATCCAGTACTAAATAGAAAAAAAAAATGACTTGTCCATGATATTATTTCCTCTTAAAATGGGGAAATACGTACTGAAGTAAAAATAGAGCTAGTAAATGGTGAACGATACATATAAGAGTTACTTAATTCCAAAGGTCTCACGCCAACCATAAGGTAACACCATACCTTACTGGATCTTATACTGTCTGGCAGTCGCATAGTTCTACACTGCGCTCCTTCACTGATCTCCGTGAGTTTCCAAATTTTTGATTTGTCATTTGCTTCTTCAGCTATTCTAGGTTTTACATCTCCCATGTTTCTCACGTCGCCGTTCTGTAAATTGCAATCATGTTTATATTAGAATCATGACATCATAAAACCTCCAAATATATAATCGTACTTCGTGTTTCGGGTCCTATAGACAACCATGATACTACTTCGAAAGTGCCATTGAAGACACACTTGTGGTGCAATGAAGGAAGTAGTTGTGGAGGTGGCAATTTAAATATGCAAAGTGCAGATGCATTGTGCTGTAAAAACAGAGGCAGAAATCTGATACAAACCATTCCAGAAATAGACACCACAGAGGCACCTATATCTGCATGCCCAGCACTACTTGCAGCCACAGCAGCAGAAATTGGATTTATTGAAGGCTGCATCACATAGCACACATTAGGCAAAAATCTTTTACCATCATAGTCCTTCCTTCGAGAATTTAACAAGCTCACCTTCGAAACAGCCTCAGATGCAGCTCTTGACGCATCGAAAGAACGATTTTCAAATGTGCGTAGCAATCGAAGACCATCAGTGGTGGCCAAGACTTTAATCGCATTATCATTTGCAGAAACAGCCAATAAGGTTCCCTCCTTGTTGAAGCGGATACGTGGGCTCGCCTGAAATTTTTGAAGATAAAAATGGAACTTAGAGAACTACTCTTTTGATTTCGGAATAATTTTCCACATATTTGCAAGAATAAGCATCAATAACTTACTGGTAACCCTCCCTCAGCATCCATAGTAGTCAAAAGGTTAACATTATCCATATCCCAAATTTTAATCACAAACTCATCACCAGCAGCTAAAAATCGATTCTTAGTTGTATCAAATTGCACGACTCCTGCAGAGCGTTTCCGGAATCCTAGGTAGGTCCTCTTCACAGCGCCTTCGCTTTCATTCCATTCAACGATGTAAGACTCCCCATCTTTACTAGTCCCACAAGAAAACAGCCTGGAATATATCCAATAAAATGTAAGATCATAAATCAACAAGTTCGAAAACCCAAACCACCTGAAACAACAGGTCAGATAAATGAACCTTGAGCCATCAGCACTATAAGCCATTGTTGTGCACCAGTGGCCAGGAGCATCATAATCAACCCTGGATCCCAGATTGTCATATAGCCATGCTTTAATCTTCCCATCCAGAGCAGTTGAAAAGATAAACTGCGAGATAAAAAAATAAAGAGCATGATTAGGAACAAACAGTAAGCATGCCGAGAAATAAAAGGCACCCAAATGAATATATAAATTAGCACAAACATTGATAAAAATAATAAAGTAAACTGTTACCTGAATGTTTTCCTTGTAATGAGGGCATACAGAATAAACTGGGGCCTCATGGCCTTCGAATGTATACTGCTTGGCTCCATTTGTTGCATCCCAGACCTACATTTACCCAACCCTTAGCACTAAGAAGATTGCAATTCTTCCATGACTTAATATTATAAACATCTCACATAGGAAAAACAACCTTTATAGTCTTGTCATCACCACAAGTTACAACACAAAGCTGCTTGTTGGGGTGTGAGAATGCAAGGTCATTTACGCCGCCAACATGAGCATCAATCTGAAAATCCAAAAAAAAATATGTCAATTGCATAGCACATAAGGCAGGTCCAAAACAAAGGGGAAAATTCATAGTCAGCATTTACTAAGATACCTCTAAGTGCTGCCTCACGTCATCACCACCGTGATAAGCATAAATCTGCACAATGTGTCTTGAGTATGCGACTCCTGTTAAGTTATGAAAAATTGCAACAAAATTGACTTTAGTGGTAGAGAAAAGCAACACCATTGATTAGTTTCATATGTTTTAGTGATATGCTTATAAGCTTACCAAACAAAGAACCATCAGGGTTCCATATTATACGATTAACAGCAACACTTGGATCCTTGACCAAAGACGCCTGGATCATATTCAAATTGGTTTCAGATACACCTTAGTCTAATTGTATTACACCTCACTTCCAAAGGGGTAATTCAATGGAAAGGGATTGTACCTGGAGTGGCATTGAACATGCCCCAAGATCCCAAACCTTGAAATTTCTCAGAAATAATCTCTCCCTAGAACCAACTTCCCACAGTGCTATGTCCCCGACATTTGTACCAACTGAAACATCAGAATAATTAACCTGTAATTAGCTCATCAACGCAAAACAAGACTGTCACTCTATCAAAATAGTGAACGGTCTTCTGATAATTAAGATGAATGTTTGCTAAAAAAAATTAAATAGCAACACAAACAGAAACACTGACCTAGAAGTAAAGTTTGCTGACGAGGATGAAAATCCATGCTCATTGGAGATGACCCCTGACTAAACGTCCGTGCCACAGTCTTGGGAAGGTCATCTGTGCTGAAAGCCGGATTATGACTTTGACCCATATAAGTTACTGGTGAGATGCTAACAGGAAGGTTCACCTACATATGAAGTATAAGAGAAGAATCAGATATGAAGAACAAACCGCACATATAAAACATCATAGTCAGTATCTAACAGAAAGGAAGTGTGTAAGACCCAACTCAACCTACCTCATCAGTAATGCCAAGGGGCCTTGTTCTTTTAGCAACGTGATCAGAATCCCCTGATGGGTAATCAACATGGTTAGATGGTGGAGTCCGTGGATGCTTCAACATTGCAGCTACCCCAAGGAATCCAGAGATTTATAAGTATAAACATCCCCAGCATAAAGTGTTTACCATTTAAAAAATCGATTATGTTTTGTTATCAACCCAGAGCCCAACCGAAAAAATTGTTCCCAAAGTCTTGAGTTTGGTACCTGGATTTGTAGGAGCACCGAGACCAATAGCTCCTCCAGAAACAGCAGGGTGTGGTACAGTAGATGGATTGGACATCCAACCAGCAAGGGGAGTTGGAACTGGCGCTGGTGCAGGTTGAAATGGCTGAACAGATACATAATATTAACAATTAACAAAGTAACTCTTCTAATGAATTGCTACAAATGCAAGCTCAATAACCTACCCCATGTGCACCCAAAGGAGGAAAGCCTCCTGCTTTTGGCATAGAAAGGAGAGAACTATTTGCAGGTGAAGGAGCGAGGGCACCATTTGGTTGTCCGCAAGTATGATCAATAAAAAGAGTTTTTATATCAGGATTTGGCCTTGGGTTTTTGCAAAGCTGATGCTGCCAATTCAAGCTGCAACCAAATAATTAATTCTCTCTCAGAACAATAAATCATAACAAACAATATGTTGACTGGAAACAAAGCAAAGTTCAGCTGAGCCATGAGAGGAAGAATCTATTTTAATAATAAAAGTTAGCTTAGTTGATGGAACAAGCCTTAAACTTTTGAAGAGTCTACAATCCAAATTTCTCATACCAAAACTACTATCAGCTTATTGAAAGTAATATATTAAACACAACCCAAAAGGCATGTTTAACTTCCTTGGCATAGATAGTGAGAGGAGTAACATTCATTTATGAATTAAGACTAGAAGCAAAGTAGTAAACGCCTTAATAGTACCGCTAAGTTTACGAACCACATCATGAGTTTGAACTTTTTTCCTGTTCTTTCACATGTGTAGATATTTTTTCTGATATTAGGAATTGGGAATACAATAAGCAAACAGCAAAAGGTATGCAGATAATGGGAATTGCCTGACACGCCTGAGACTCAGTATACCGCTTTTAATTGACCAAAAGGTTAACACGTCACATATGCTCCCTATCTTCATAAAGAAACAACCAGTACCACAAACAAGCTGCAGTGTCAATCTCAACTTCAATACCACTGCTACCTTAAAGAGCTGTTTCGGTACCAAAGTAATATCAAAATTTTTTCCATCTCTTGATTGACAAAGATAGCAAACCCCATATGGATGGACTAGCAGCATCATGGAAGTAAGGAGCGATGAATATCAAGTTCTCGAAAATATAATTCCATGCTCAGCTACTAGGGCCAGATTCAGAATTTGGGTATATCCAAAAGGCCAAGCCTAGGTGAAGAAAATCTTATCACGAGGCACTAAGCTAAAAAGTACGAGGGAGTCTGCAGGATCAACTACGTTAACCCCCATCTTATGATGTATGCAAAAAAGTAACACAATCCAAATTTTCAATAACTCCAATAAAATTTTTGCGATAATGCCAATTAACACAAAGTAGTAGCTAGAGGCGATCATAACATAGTAGACAATGAAGTTGTCTACAATCCAAGCTTGCTCTGTTATCAAATGCAAAGTTGTAATCCCCAAAAAAAAAGATGGCCACATTTTACTAAAATTACAAAACAATAACTCTTCTCCCAAGTGAAAACCACAATATACTTGAAACACATTACACAAGACCTACCTTTGATTAATAAGTGTTCTCAGCCTCGAGTTTTTCAGATTTGGAAATTGTAATTTATCTCGGAAGAGGGGATTGGCTTCTATAAGTTTCTTCAGCTCAACCAACATTATCGTTCTTGCAGACTTTGTATCTCCATACTTGGACAGTTGCTCATTTTCCCTACACAACACCACAATTATTATAACCTGCCAGAAAAACATTTCTGCTCTAAAGTAAAGGGGAAATAGTGTATGAATCAACACTTTCTCATACCTAAAATTCTCCAAGGTCAAAAGCTGTGTAATCTCCTTGAACAATTCCTCATTAAATGAAGCAAAGACTTTCAAATCCTTCACAAGAATTTCAACAGCTTTGGCACGATCATGCCTAAAATCAAATTAATAGCCACATTCAGCCATAACATAAAAAAAAAACTAATTCACATGAAACAAAACAAAACAAAGCAAGTAAAAGTAAATAATATTACTTATCCAATGCCTCGAGATACTTCTGCTTCCTGATTTCGAAGAAGATCTTCATAGAATAGCGGTTGTCATCAACTTTAGTAAAACCTGAAAGGTACCTCTCAACTTCATCCCAATTTCCATTGTGAACTTCATCTTCAAAATACTTCATATTAAAGAAGAATCCAGATTCTTGTTCAAGCCTATACCCAAAAAAAAAGGTAAAATTCAATTTATTACATCAACCAACCAACCAAAACAAGTCTAAAAACAGAATATATTTATAAAATGTTCAAATTAAACATACTTGTGAACTGTCTCTTTGAACTTCTCTTCATCCAGAAACTGTAATATTAAGAACACAAGCTCTCTACTGAGAGACGACATGGTTCAAAGTCTTCAAACCCTTACAACCAACTTCAAATGTGAAGATTAAACAACAGATCTACATAAAACATAACAAACAATTAATTTCATAATCTATAAATCAACAATTACAGCTAAAATACCTAAAATACCCACAAGATCAGAGAAACACAAAAAATCAACAACAAACCGCCAAAAACCGAAACAGAAATGGTAAAACCGACATCAAAAATTAGGGTTTTTGTAAGATCAGAAGTCATAAAAGAAGAAAAAATAACTTTAAAACAAGGAAATCAAAGATTCGAAAAGGACTAAAATTACAAATAAAGCAAAGGTTTATATGATAAGATATGAAGAAAAAAAGAAAGTTCTAAACTTTACAAAGTTACATAGATTCGTTTAGATTTAGCTTCAACACAAACACAAAACTCACCTTCAACAACAAGATGAAGAAGCAGAAAACCAGAGATCGATCAACTACAACACATGAAAGATTGAAAAAATCTCAACTTCTCTCTTTCTCTCTCTCTCTTAATCTCTTTCTCTCTCTCTCTGCCCCCACTGAAAGAGAAAAAAAAAATTCATATTGAGTTCAGAAAGAGAAAAAGTAGATTTATAGCCAAGCGACAGGAACAGATAATAAGAACAACTACTTATAATTTTCATATGATAAGAACTCCAGCTTAACATTTTATAAGTAGTTGTACTTATGATAAGTAATTCTGCTTATGATAAGGAATGTAGAAGGATATGATAAGAGGGATTAATGTGGGACCTACTAAAATAACCGGCTTAAGATTAGTCGAGTAAATCGGCTTGGAATCTTGAGTGGACAGCTATTATAGGTTTTAATGAAGAGAAAATAAGTTAAAATATCGTGGTCAAATTCTCATTCTTATCAAACGTACTATTTCTCACGATATTTTAAAGTTTACTTAATAAAACGACAAGTTTCGCTGTCAGGATTTAATTCGTTCTATTTTTAGGTACATTTATAGGTATTAATTACTGGATATGCCACTGTAAGGCGGTTGTCGTCATTTTGTCCGTACATAGGTAGCTTTGTTGATTCACATTTTCCTACACATTTATTAGGGTTACGTTACAGAGAAAGTTTATATACGTGTTCTGTATATAGTGAAGAACTATCATAGCCGTCTCTCTTCTTCTAGATTTGTATTAACTTTGACGGCCATGATGTCTTCTTGCAGTTTGCATAGCACCATATTGGTGAGTTTGATTATTAGTGTGATCATTCATCAATTTGTGTTATTTATTTGTATGTACAAATTAAATTTTTTAAAAAACAAATCTTATACTAAATGTTTTGATTAATGCTATCATTAATGTGCTTAAATATTTTAAATATGTATGAGTAGCAACCAACTTTCCAATAAACTTGTCAATGCATTTATATTTGTCAAAGAAGCAAAAACTCATTCTCAATCTCAATCAAGCACAGATGTTGATGTCCATTTATCTGAATCCGAATATGAATGCAATATATATAATACAGTGTAAAAACGTTTTTTTTTTTCTTTCATAGATATAGATAGAAAGACAAAAAAGGAAGCATATATTTTGTTAAGTGGAGTTGTTAATTGGATTATTAGCACTGATCATGGAAGGATATATCATATACAGTCATACAGATGACTCAATCTGTTCATCAATTCAACCATGAACGTTAACCCATCATCATCATCATCATAAATTCATCATGGTTGATAGGCTGATAGCATAAGTAGTAGTTGGTTTTAGTCAATTGAATTCAATTCAAATAATGTCCACTAATGAAGGACATATCCTCAGCCTTTGGACGACTTCATCAAAACTAAATTAAGTTTCCAGACATACACTGAATGTGGTCCTTACCAATATCATGCATTTTTATTTAATGATAACACTTCTTTATAAATTATAAATACAAAGGAATGTATAAAAACCTTACCCTATTTTTATTGCATTTCCCAAATCACCCATTTACATATAACAAGGTTTGGAAAGAGGATATATATCTATATCTACTTGCATTGCATTATTGCAATTGTCTGTGAATTGAATTTTTCTGATCATTGCTTCAATGGCAAATCAGTTTACTCAAGTTCTTGATCAATAGTACCAAATATTACTTTTCTTGGGTACTTTTATTTAATTTGTTTTGATAGGTTTTTAGAAAAAAAAAATAAGAGAGAATGCTTTATAAATGTCATATATCCACCTACTTTCAAATTCATAAGCTTCTCATGATTTAAACCACATCATTTTTCAAAATGCCTTTGTCATTTTAGGTTTATATGAAGTTAAGGGTTAATTATTTATAATTACTTAATTAAGAAACAATTAATTAATTATCATAAATATTAGACATCACCGTACTTTTTTTCCCAAAATTTGCATTGGTTTTTTGTGATGGACAAGCTTCTATTTTGGGCTTAAATACATCCGTAGAGTGAAAAAACCATGTGATTTGTCTGTCCATATCAGCCATAGAATTTTTATCAGTTTCCAAAAGACTTTGTGGCAAAGCTAAGGATACCTTTAACCTCTCCCCACTCTTTTTAGTGTAAGGCGTTGTTTATTTGTATAGCACTATACAAGTACACTTTGTCATTGAGTTGAAGAACTTGTTAAAAAGCTAACTGTTCAAAACTATGAGTAGCAATAAATATCTGTCACTCTTTCAATTTTAAAGAGCTGGAAACACCCTGTAACCCTTGTTCTTGTTTATCAGTACATTCACAATTTTGTCAGAAAAAAATTGATTCATAGTTAAATCTGAGAATGTGATTTTATTTTTGGCATTTATTATGCCATGGTGCATTTGTTATAAAATTAGTGTAGACCTTCCAAACATAACAATAACAATGTTGATTCATTTTACCAAAAAAAAAAACAATGTTGATTCATGGTGACACCGTCAATAAAAAATTTCCAATATAGGGTCTAGCTATTTGATTGGAAAAATTCTACTTAAGGTACTACATCTTACATGCGGTTTCGTTTTGCTTTAGTACTAAATCACATTCCACTTGTTTTTTTTTTTT
>JABWDY010019749.1:0-11786 GCA_013358455.1 Thalictrum thalictroides | reverse complement strand
CAACAACAACAACCGAGTTACTTCTGCTTCTACTGATGAGTCTCTTGAGTTAAAAGAGACTGCGATTGTTTCTAATGTTGTTGGTCGGTCTGGTGATTGTGAACCTGTAACTGTTTCTACTAAGAGAAGAAAACAAGTTATAGAAAATGATTTCGATGATTTCGATTGCGAAAGCGAGGTAATTTTATACTGATTTTCTGTTTGATTTTAATGTAATTTGAGTTACCCACTGTTGCTTTTTGTCTATAGGAGGGTCTAGAAGGGTCAGAGGGGCCAACCAAATCAGCCCCATCTCGCAATTCTTCGAAAAGAAGTCGAGCTGCTGAAGTTCATAATTTGTCAGAAAAGGTGAGATTTGCTCTCTTTTTTAACTTGTTTTTAAAGATTTGTAGTTGGGTGTGAGGTTGGTATTGATTATTTTGGGTATTTTGGATAGAGGAGAAGAAGTAGGATTAATGAGAAAATGAAAGCTTTGCAGAATCTGATTCCCAATTCTAACAAGGTAAAACTTTTTTTGTTTTTGGTTGTTGTTGGTAATTGTTGGGATTGATTTGTGGAATGAAGGATTTGATGTTCTGTTTTCGACAGACGGATAAGGCTTCGATGTTAGATGAAGCTATTGAATATCTCAAGCAGCTTCAACTTCAAGTTCAAGTGAGTTGATCTTACCGTTAACATAATTCTTCTTATTCGTAGTTGTTGTTGTTGGTGCAGTTGCTTGTAAATTATAATGGCTGGTAAAACTATTTCGTAAGGCTTTAGTTTTGACTTGGAAAATTCGGGGTTATTCCATTTCATTTCATGTCTTACTTTTTGAGTTTTTGTATGCAATTATGTCTTGCTTGGATAGAGGAAAAGAGTTCATAACAAAAATTCAGACGTACGATTCTTAGGAAGTTCAAACTCTTTTATCATGAAAAAAAGTTCAAAATTCTTCTGGATACGTGATCTGATGTTGTGGGTATCAATCTCACATATCAAAGTAAAGAGTGATCTATGTAGGAGGTTTTCTCAACCAGTTTCTCAGTTGTTCCTGGTGAGTGGTGATCTCCTTGGAACAATTAGTTCAGTGATAATTGGTTGGTTTCGGACTTTCAGTTGAAGTGATACTGTAAACTGGAAACTAGTAGGGATGCTATCCTATATATACTAGTGCTTCTGGTAAGAATTGCCAGAAGTTTAGACATTTTGAGATATTGGAGTTGGCGAAGAGAAAATGAACCTTGAATATGAAAGCAGCAAAAAGTATTTAGATTTTGGCGATGATGGTCACATTTCACTTGAAGTTCTGATTTGACCAGCCAACTGGAAAGAAAACTCTACTGAGTTCAAAATGAAATTGTATCTGTTCCAATGTTCCATCAATTGTATCTGTTCCAATGTCCAAAAGAGTTGTCACTATATCTCTGTTCTCCGATGACCAATAATGAATAGAAAGATTGAGAAGAAAAGTAAGCCGGATCTGGTGAACTAGTACGTGTTTGGAGCTAATATCATTCACTTCATATGGTTTTCGAATTCTCCCTGACTTAGTTTCTAACAGACCCAAGCCATGTAAGGTCAAGTTGTGTTAGTGTCTGATTCAAATTTGCATGGGAAATTACTTTGATTAACTTGTTGTGTCTAAGAAATGATTTTTGAGTTTTTTACTTGATTTTAGCAATAAATATATAATATTCACATATTGAAGTGTTTCAAAAATTTTACGGCCGAAGAAGCCACAAAAATGAATTAATTAAAAATGACCATTTGTAGTTTCAAAGACGTTTAAGGCCAGAAGAAGCCACATAAATGAATTCATTGAAAATGTTGTTGTACTTAACTCCATGGTCAAACCATAGGCTCCATTTCTGATGTATAAAAAATGAATTTTAACAAAACAATGAAACACTCATCTATTAAAGGGTTTGACTATGTAAGACTAGTTAGAAGCCATAGCTATTTGAAAATGTTATTACATAGACGATTTTATAAACAAGCAACTAAATAATCGACCAGCTTTTGGGTTCAAGACCTCACAACAGGCCTTGAGTTTACTGATGCTGACTGCTGCACAACAAGACATCAAATCTGGTGGTCGGACCTTAGGGCTCCATTTCTAACATGATCCATTACTGTCCAAAAGGTTGAAACCTGATCTACTCCCCTTGTTTTATGTTCAGATATATTAAGTGGCTCCAAACTTGCCAGACACAGATTTGGATTTGGTGTCGTGCTCGACCCATTTAATGCCTCTTAGAAAGTTGGATGAAAATATTTCTGAGACAAAATATATAAAAGCTTCAGCTTTCACCCTTGTTATTCTTCTAGTGGTTTAGATGTGTCACTGTAGATACTTGCCCAGTAAGTAAATGTACCGTGTCTAGCTTGAGTTGCCTCATGTTACAGATGTGTTCAATGCTATGTAAGTCTAACTAGTGCCTTATTAAGTAGATGCTAAACACACCTTAATTTTGTTATTTCTCGGGTTCCATTTGATTGTTGATTACTTTACAGATGTTATCAATGAGGAATGGATTTAGTTTGCATCCTATGTACCTGCCTGGAGTATTACAGCCTCTGCAGGTGCCTCAAGTACGCATGGGCTTTGATGAAGGAAATGGATTGCCGCCTCATATGAGCATTGGAAGGGATAGGCTGCCTGTAAACCCGGAACCGTCAACTCAAACTTCCTTTGGTCTATCCAACCATTGCACAACCTCAAACCAGCCAGTGGCAATCCCCAGTTTGACAAATATCACCCCTTCAGAGACATCATATGGCTTGGACTCTTCTCTTCAGAGTCACCAGGGTTCGTTTCAGATGTCCGCAACTTCTGAGGTAGGCAAGGTACTTCATTTGGATGTTGTTTCTCAGGGTCATTAGTAGTGACACTCATTGTACTTGTGTTGTGAAGGAGATCTACAGGGAACAGATGCTACGCCAACAACAATTTTATGTTAATCAGTCGTCACATAACCCATCAGGTAGGTCTTCTTGCCAACTCAGTTTTACTTGGTAGAAAGGGACTATACGTAACAGCTCAATTATACTTGGTAGAAGGGACTATAGGTATTGGATGTTCTCTTATATTGCAACACTGCCAGTTAACAAGGGATACATGTTTTGCTCGCTCACCCACTACACTGCTTAGACACTTGTACTGTGTACAGTCTAAACGGTTACATTTGTGGGTTTTACCTCATTGGCTTTCCTCCATGAAGTGACAATCTTCTGCAGCTAAATATGACTTCTTTTCTTGCAGGAGGTAATAAGATGAAATCAATCGCTACAGGATCTCTGCCTTTTGATGCACACGCGTCAGGGTTGGAACATGCCAACTGTGTGGAAGCATCTATCTTGCACGGAGAGAGATCAGAGAGCATGCTTCCAAAGGATGTTGATAATAATCAGACTTTTATGCAGCACTTTCATAGGTAAAGTAATGATACAAATGCTTGTTTTTCGAATGAGAGACCACTTGATGCACTTTTTTAAATACCTTTTGTGGGCTATAATGTAACAGTTTACAGACAGGACTAAGTTTACCCAAGGACAACCCTGCAAGATAAGGCAAGGTTCTAATACATTTCGTGGGTCTAGCCTTCAAGATGTGATTAACTCATTCAGACTGGTTTTGACATAACACCGTCGCCACTCTCTTCAGCTTGAGCACTTTCAGAATGCTTAACTCGGACTCTTGGAGTATGTATTGTGTATTTTGAAGATTTGAAGAAGAGTTGTGGTTGATGATTACATTGCCGTTTCTACTGTCTCAGGATTCTAGTTTCAACTTTGTAAAGTAACATACGAAATGTCAAGTCTTCACTGAATTACTTTGGGATTTTGGCGAGAGTCACCATACCTGCTTGTTGTATTATCATGTGTTGAATATAGGTCCTTAATAAGCATCGTCTGTACGAACATTGAATGCTATATGTGAAATCTCTTAACAAAATGAGAAAGTAGTATCACTGTAGCCATTGTTTGCTTCAGTTTTAAAAGAATTATCAATGAAGTGTATAAACTCATTCTGACTGATTATGCTTCAGTGTTATTTTCTTCTTCCTTGTTTTGCTTATTAATTGGTTTGATTAGGACTTGGGATTCAAAGCCAGATGTAGTTGGTGAATTGCAGATTTGCAGTTGGGGAAGAAGGCTTTTAGGGTCAAAATGAATCAATATTTGGTGTGAACTGTGAAGTAAGAATTTCATTTTGTTGGTGAATGTGAAGCAACATCAGAGTCCAAACTAAACTAGCTTCAGAGTAGTCATAATGCAGGCCTATGCGAGGGTCAAGGCTCAGGTCCTTACGAAGGCCTCCTCCTCCTCGATGACAAGCCTACATCAGTTTGGGCCTTGCAAAAAGTAGAGAGCAGTAAATTGTCCACATTGAACACGTTGAGGTCAGCTGAAGGAGCAAGGCTGCCAAGGTGTTGGGTGAACTGAACATGAAGTAGCAGTGCAGATTGCAGATCGAGAAAGCGCGTAGTGAAAATGTGAAAAGAGTTAAGGTAGTGAAAATGTGAAAAGAGTTAAGGAGAGTGTTGAAGAAGAGAAGGTATGTAGTGATGATTAAAAAAACGTCAGCCCACCTGAAAGAGAGAATCCCAGTCCGGAAAAAAGGTGTTAAAGGTAACTTCAGGACAAACATACCATTTGTTGTTTTACTACAAACTGCAACTAAATCATTCCAAAAACGGCTAGCTCACCTCAAATCATTACATTCTGTCGTCTCTTTAACACTTATTCAGTTATTCTCTCTTTTCTCTCCCACATCTTGACTTCACTGTCACTATAAATAGATAGATGTTTATGACTTATATATACAACCCTATGTATGCAGCAAGCAACCTTATATTAATTAAAGATCACAAATTTGATTCAATATATGATGCCAAAAATAGGATTTGATAACATTAATTTGAGGTGTTTACAAAATTGCAAAAAAAAATATCAAAATTTTACACGTGGAGTCGAATGACGTATAGTGCTAGTAGATATACAGATCATAGAGATGAGAAGCTAAGGAGAAGGAATAGGCATGCATGTTAATGATTTGGAAGGGAGGCAAGTGCGTTTCAATGACAGTGTAGTTAGTTTGAGAATGATGATGATGATAGAATGCTCTTTTGGAATCTGCAACGTCTTAGTCTGGCCAGTCTAGTGAGCATTTTTACACTCTTTTACTCCTTAACCTACTGTAAACACAAGAAGCGTAAAAGAGAATACTCTTTCCTATTCAGATAGATAGATAGAGAGAGAGTTGTGCGACTGTGTAAGCGGTTTCTTCTGGTGTGTGTGTTTTATTATTGTTTTGGATTCTTATCTTTAAATCAAAAAGCTAGCTAGCTTGCCAGCCGCAGTTTCAGTGGCAACCAAATATCTTAACGGCCAAATGATGACGCGTCTACGTTTCTTTATGCGGCATTTTTTTGTCTTACATCACATATATACCCCTCTTCACCTCCTGTTTACTAATAGTTACTCTTGCTTAATCTGATTATACATGCTTTTACAACGAATTCTAGAACATAATATAATGTTGCCTGCAAAATGTGCTAAAATGTGCCCGGCCTTCTTATATATCAGTCAGAACGCGTTCTGGGATAAAATACTAAGCTCTCGGACTATCACAACATGATCTGATATATACTGGAAATTTTGGAATATGTTTTCGACTATAATTTCACATTAAAATTTGGCTCTTACCATCTCCTATATATATTGAATTATTACTATAGTATGCATATAATCATACATGCACCATCTATACCAGTAGACAGTAGTTTTTCTTCGGTGTTATTGCAGTTCAAGTACTTTTATTCCATCTGACCACCTCAAACATCAGATTGTATTTTCCAAGAATATACAACATATTCTTAAGAACAATATCTTTTTCAAGTTTTAAAAATTTATATACATGAACTACTGTCAAATTCTAGATGAAATCAAATCTTTGCTGTAAGGATAGTAAAGTTGAGTTGTTATTTGGAATACTACTGCTTGCAGATGCTTTAGACTAATCATTTTAGTCTCAGAATTAATTAGTTGCCAGTTTTAGTGTGAAATAGTGTTTAATTTAAACGCCCAAAAATAATTTCATTCTCTAAAGACTGTCAGAGCAGAAAAAAGAAGCTATGGATTCATTTATGCAGTAATTACTTTCTAATTCTTCTGATAATTAACGCTGACATTTGACGCAATAATGTACACCTTCCAATCCAATGGTAAGTATACATGACGCCTTGCGGCCCTACAATCAAACGATAAGAAGTAAACTGCTCAGCTGGTCAGGGCTCTGACGGTCGGCTGTATTTACATTTTCTCACTATTGCCTCCATCTCATGCGCGATTGTGAGAAAATAAATAGCAACTTGGCTACACAATGTCACATAATAAGCAAAAAGAATGCAATTTTCATAGTTAAAGAAAAATATTAATGTCATTTATACAATGGAATTGAAATTTCCTGTGTGGGACTGAACTCGAAAATGTATGAAGCACGCGTCAGTATCAGTTTTTTGTAGTGAAGCCAGATAACGGCATTGTCTTATGATTGTATTTTGTGTTCTAGCTTGCAGTAGTCTCAGCACCTCAACAACACTTTGCTGGCTACCTTTATAAACAAAACGTTCTTGCCTTCTTCTCAAAGTCATTTAAAGCCAAAACCTCCTATCTCTACCAAGTCTCAATATTTCCATTTTCTAATTTACTTTTCTTTAGTAACCATGAGTGATGAGTTAGGGCAAGGTAACTCTCTATGGGAAACAAATTCTTGGGTTTTCTCCAATTCAGATAACTCAGGTGGTAGTGATGATAAGAAAGGCAAAAAACCACTAATTTCTAGCTCAAATAGTCCTACACCAACTACAACACCCACGCCGACTACTACACCATCAACACCTGCAGGTGGTCCAAAGCGTGGCCGTAATGGGATGGCTAAGAATATAAAGGGTGCTGGTGGTAGTGGTGGTGGTGATGGTGAGGGTGGTGGTGAATCAGATCATGATGATGTACACATATGGACTGAGAGAGAAAGGAGGAAGAGAATGAGAGATATGTTCACTAACCTTCATGCTTTGCTTCCTCAGCTCCCACCTAAGGTAATTTTAAGCTTGATGAACTCAGATTCTATTTTCTGCACATTCTAATCTCAGTCTAAAAGGAACTGTCACTTTCTTTCATTCTCTGCAATATGCTGGACTGCAAAGGAGAATCTTATGATGTGTGACACATTAGATATCAGGTTTTAAATAGCAAGATTGATGCTTTTAATTTGTTTTCTGTAATCATATCATAGGAAGTACATCTCCATATATGAAATTAAAAATCCTCTTTTGCTACTTCTCAATTAGGCCATGGTATGTACCTCCTTTGATGGTTTTTATTTAGAAACCAGCTGCTACTCTTGAAAAAGCTAAAAAGGAGAACTTTAAAACAAAGATATGCAGAAGCCAAAGATCTTCTCTATATTTGAAATATTTCCTATTTTGAAGATGATCTTGTTTGTGCTCAAATCCAGCCATCACAGCCTTCAGATTGCAGATCTGATGATGTGTCCATCCCACTTTTTGTTTTGGATGAACTTTAAAAAAGAGAGTAGGGTTTAATGATATTCCAACAAATTAAATGACAACAAACCTTAAGAATATTATTTATTACATTAGATTCTCTTTTCTGTTCTTTCATGGATTAACTAGCACATTTTATTTCTATTTCATCAATTCTTTCTGATCATTTATTGAAGTTTTACAGGCTGATAAATCCACCGTTGTTGATGAAGCTGCAAGTTATATCAAGAAACTTCAAAACATACTACAGAATCTGCAGAAACAAAAGCTAGAAAGGCTCCGGGGAGCGGGAACTATTGACTTTGAACCAACAGTAGTAGCACCAAATATGCTCACATATAACTCATTATCAAGGGAGGCATATCTGGCTGACCAGATCTCTTCTATGAATTTAGGCATGACTGCATCTTCATCCAACTCACTCCCAATGGTTCCTAGCTTTCCAATTAGATTTGAGACATGGTCCTCTCCTAATGTCGTCTTAAATGTGTTCGGTGTGGATGCACATATTAGTGTTGTTTGTGTTCCAAAGAAACTAGGCTTCTTCACTACTATTGCATATGTGCTAGAGAAGCATAGGATTGATGTGGTCACTGCTCAAGTTTCCGCAGATAATTTCAGGAACATGTACATGATCCATGCCAATGTAAGTTTGTCTACTTTTCATTCACTTATTACTCCTTGCTCTTATCTTTTTTTAGTAGTTATTTAAACCATATCTAATCATTGTAATTTGATTTATTGTGGTAAAACAATAATGACAATGTGCATCAAAATTTCAATTATATTTATGATTTTGACAAGGGATGATTTCAAACCTGCTACCTCGTAACTGTTTAATCATAAGTACAGCAAACCAAATGAACCACAAGTTCATATGGCGTAAAGCTTGGTCTTAACTAATTCAGTATGCAGTAAAAGTTCTGAAAACTTTTGCTTATGATTTACCAAATTTGACCAATGCTATTCTGTGATGTTTTGAACAGGCAAGCGAGATTTCTGTCCAACACATCTTACCAGTGGAAGAAATATTCAAGTTGGCAGTTGGAGAGATCATGTTTTGGATGTCGATTTAATGGTACACTAGTAGTATATATATATATATAGAAGTCACCAGTACAAATGAATGTTAGTTAGTTTCTCTACTCATAGGGTGCAGTAAGAAGATTATCTATTATCACTTCAATGAACTTAGTTGTTTCTTATTGATGAAATGGTCTGTAGTTTGTCCTCACAGTAGGAAGTATCTATCTAATTATTAGTTTGTCTAGAAATTATCCTTGTCATGCACTCACATCGCACTAGATAGCTACCTATATTTTATGCTGATTCACAATGGGGATCGAATACGCCCTTTTTTTGTTAATATATTGAGCATTAAAGAAGATTCTGCATTTAGTTAAATCACAAGGAACTCAGTGAAGATTTTTGTTTTGTGCGATAAATTAAAGAAAGAATTACGACAGTATGCAGAAAAAGTTCACCGTTAAGTTAGGATACCGTCCAAAAATAAAGAGTGCAACAGGCGCTTTATCGCATAAGAATGAGTTCCCAATTGTCCAGCAGCTCCCCCATATATATATCTGTATTTGCTCCTTCAACTCCTTCCTGTGAACCACACCAATAGCTTTCACTTTGCTGACCATTCTAGATAGATATGATATATCTTTATCCTTTGAAGAATTTAGCATTCCTATGGTGGCATGTGGAATTAGGGTACAAACCTTGACAGTAAGTTCAGAGCCACCCCTCTTGTGCGTGCCATGCCAGCAGCCATTCGAAAACAGTATATATATAGCAAACAGTGATGCATGGAAAGATCTGTTGCAGGTGGTTGGTTTGACCTCCTCATCAGTCATCCCTAGCTAACCTGTAGAGTAATTGAGCACTGTAGAAATAGGTGATCAGCTATTGATTCATTATATTAGTTGATCCACGGACCTGCAAATTCGAGGCAAGTCTTGAATCATATATGTCCATTTTGAAGTAGCAATACCTATATTTTGTTGTATAAGGCTATAAGCTGTTAAAAATGCATACTTTTACCTAGTATATGTATTATATATTTTGGTTTAATTTTACTTATAATTGTCTCTGAGAGCATATATATCATATGCGCGGCAGAGTGAAAATGTTTCTTCCAACTGAAAAATTAGAATGAAATGTAAGCTTAGTTTTAAGCTTGATTAATATATATAAATCAACCAAGATGTATTTCAAAATGAATTAATTATGCACTCAATCTTTCAACAAATGAATCTCTTAACTTTACTATCTGACTCATTTGTTTAATTTAAAAGTCATATTGATAGATGGAATTTAATTTTATAGCTTGGTACCAAAAAGATAAATCATATCACTATATCAGGTGAAACTAATAAAGATCAGAAGCTCACTGAATGATGAGAAACTATATATGTAATATATATATGGATTATTCCAGATTATCGTAGACTATATATATACACGGATCGGAGAACTTAATGAACTTGTAACGTCTGATTGTTGAGCTAGATTGAAAACTTCAGAATCCATTTTGAAGTCTCACATGCATGTTAGAAATTAGAATGTCCAATGATGAATGATTCATTGTTATAACTATATGATATGATCCTTTATCGTATGTTCATTGTAACCATATACTCCTTGTATCATTTATGATCGATCTCTCTCTTTCTTTGGATATATATACATGAAGAAAGCTTTGCTGAAGAATTAATCAGGTTTTTCTGCAGTTAATTTACTAATAAGTGCAACTCAACATTGTAATTGTTGTACATGGAGTTTAGCTCCTCTAGTTAACTACTATATATATTTTAGACACCATTCTGATTTTAAATGTATTCTTTTCAAGCTTTGCAGTACGTATTGTGAGTAGGTCAAAAACTGGATCTACACAGTATACATTCTACAGTTTTATAGATCATCATCAAAACTTCTCTGAAGTCAGAAACAATGCCATATGATGTCAACAAATGATATTAATGAAACTGGTAGGGGTCCTGCCAAACCCCATTTTATAAAAAAAAATAAAAAATTATTAGTACACTGTTAGAATATGTCAGCATGTTTTTGGGCTTTTGGGCCACAAGAGGGTAGTGGCTTTGTTTTGGGCTTTTGAGTCCTTACCACAACGTAAATCCCGATTCCATCACCACTAACTGTAGTAATATGCAGGGGTCTTGGGAGAAAGATGTGGCGGACAAAGTGTATTAGGTATCCATGAATTATCAATTTTAGGTATACATTAAGGTTATAGCAGCTTCGTTTCTTAGATCATCTTCTCTTCTCTCTTGTTTTTTTTCTTCTTCAAGAACAAGAATAGAGAATGGATCCCGATGCGTTGGCGAAAGCATTTGTTGAACATTACTACACGACATTCGATTCAAATCGAAATGGTTTAGCGAATTTATAACAAGAAGGATCAATGTTAAGTTTCGAAGGTCAGAAGATTCAAGGGGCACAAGGTATTGTAGCGAAACTGACTAGTTTACCCTTTCAACAGTGTCAACATAGCATTACTACTGTTGATTGTCAACCTTCTGGTCCTGCTGGTGGTATGCTTACCCTTTCAACACCAGGCACCCTAGAAGCTGAAAGGAATGCGTACACGTAATTGTTAAGATTTGATAAACTAGAAGAAACGTGAAAATGCTTGATAGATATTGAACTAAACATTAGCTCATTTATAGAGCATTTACATAACTGACTTGCTACAAAACAAGTAACCACTATGCTTGAAGATTACGAGCCTTTATTTTGCTGATGATGTTTTAATCTTCGTTAAGGAGAGATTGATACCATTCTAGGTGTGAAAGAAACAATGGACACATTTGCAGAAGCAACATGGTTACATCTCAATCAGCTAAAGACTACAATGTTAGCAGGATGCTTATCAGCAAATGACAGTCAGGCCTTGGCAGACATTATGGGTATTCAGCTGGTGAAGCCTCCAGTCAATTACCTAGGAGTACCTCTTGTGTCTTCTAGAATGGGCATTAAAGAAAATGTTTGCCTTTGGTTGAAAAAATTACGGCAAGGATTTCAAACTGGAAGAATCGGTTTCTATCACATGCGGGCAGATTGGAGCTGATCAAATCTGTTTTAGAGAAGATTCAAAAGATTTGTAACAACTTTTTGTGGAGTGGTCCAGCTATGGGCAAGTCATTACACCAAGCTAAAGCAGGAAGTCTGACACTATCCAAACAGGAAGGGGGTCTGGGAATCACTGAT
>JABWDY010019742.1:4776-21649 GCA_013358455.1 Thalictrum thalictroides | reverse complement strand
TTTGAGATACAAACAAAATATCATTCAAAATACTCCTACTTTCCGAGCATAAGATCGATTCATCTCCTTGAAGTGCATGAATCCAATTTTGGCTATCAGAGAAAACTACTAGACTAGTCACATCTTCCCCTACTGCACAATTTAAGCCAGTGTCAATGGCTAAACCTTCGGCTTCTTCTGTTGATGTTGATGAGTGCATAAAAGTTGATTGCTTCCTGCACAAAAGGGCAACTGAAAATCTAATCTGGTGGTGCAACTTGAATGGGCCGGCCAAAAATTGAATTGTGGTTTGGAAAGAGAAGCCAGAAAAAGAAATCAAGCAATCGGGTACAGCCGTACAGATTCATTAGATTTAAAATATTACAAGTGGCGAAATAAAGATAATCTCGCAAAGCCAAGTGGGACCTATTATATCTCACGTGTCTCACATGATACTCGGAGGTAACGTTCTCTATATATATTTTGCCTTAAGATCGAACCCTCGTTTCTCTCTCATTGACGGCGCACACTGAAACTCGTTGAACCTTTAAAAATTCTAGCAATCCGCTCCTCTGAGAAGATCGAAGAAGACAACAATGGAGAATCAAAGTTTTAAGAGAAGTGTAGTAAGGAGATCAAACAATCTTACATCAAGCAGAGACATTCTGCGCTTCCTACAAGCAACACACCAACAAGATCTTCCCCACGAGGTAATGCAGTATATTTTCTCTATGTTACCTATGGCATATGTTTTCCTATATAAATTTGTATGCCAAGGTTGGCGTAAATCTATTTGTGAGCCTGAGATGGCTAGACTTCATTTTCTACATTCTCGTGACAATCCTAGGACGACTAGTCTACTCTTATATTCTGTAGTTAGGAGTAAGAGTAGTGGTGTTGAAGATATATCTCTTCGTATCATACCATACGCAGATAAGTGTGATCACGCATTTGAGTTAACTAACCTACAGTTTATTAAGTCATTTCTTCCTAAATTTAAAATAATGGGATCATGCCATGGGCTTGTTTGCGTAGCAGATGATTCCTGCACTTACAGTAAAATAAGGATTTTTAATCCAGTTACGGGACACTGCTATTTGTGTCCTGAAAGTAATCTTGGTAGACAAGGTAAGGTTATTAATGGCAAGTTCTTCGGTTTTGGGTATGATCCCAACCTCAAACTGTATAAGGTGGTTAGAATAAGGGAGGTTGTTTCTGGTGGTAGAATGGTGGGCATGGCAATTGAGTTGCATATTCTAGGAACTGGTTGTTGGGAAACCTATAAGTTCCCTAAAAAATATATGATGTTGAGTGGACCACGAGGGCGAACACATGGTGTTTTTTTCCGTGGGGTTTTTCTTTGGTTGTGCATCACCGAGAATAGCAGTGTTATGTATATCGGAGCCTTTTATACTGAAATGGGAGAAGAACATTTATTCCGTGCCTTTGAACTTCCACAACCTATCATAGGAAGAAATTGCTATCAAGTTTACTTTGGAGAATTGGATGGGATATTCAGTGTTGCATATGACGGCAACCCATCAGAAAAGTATATGGATGTGTGGCAATTGCAAGAGAATGGTCACTGGTTGATTGGGTATAAAATCCCGAAGCCAGATCCTTGTAGCTTATGTAAATCAATAGCTCGGGTACAACCTTTGGGGATTGACATGAATGGAAACATTCTCTTCAATGTTCGTTGTTGTGTGCACAGGGGATTCTACTCTTATAATCCTAAAAATGATACACTTCTCGAGTTCAGAACAAATGGGCTTCCAACTTGTTACGCAGCATTTCCTCTTACCCCAACCTTTTTTCCCTTGAAGGAGGCTATATATTGCAGTGTAATGGAGGAGATTCATAAGAGAGATCATCGGAGGATAACAGCCTGTAATCAATAATTTTTCTGAAATGTAGGATGGATATACATGATGCTCTCTATAAATAGACCTAATGCACTCATTTGTCAGATTAATTTATTTACTGTTATAATGTGTTATTGTTCTGTATTTTCTAGAAGGATGTTGATAATTTTTCTTTTAACTTCAGTTTACCTAATTTTTTGTTGAATATCTAATGCCTGATGATTCCATATACAGTACTGATTTTTAAAACTGAGAGTCCACACTAGCGGAAACTGGTACAAAGCTTTAGATACTCATGGTAGACGACAATGCATAACTTTTGCGGTTTATATTTACTGTCTTACATTGCTCTGATATAATTAGGTTTATGACTTCCACAAGTACGTAGAAGTCAGATCGACGCCATTTTCACATACACCCTACAAAAATTATGTGTCAAATTAATGTAACATTATCTAGTTTCCTTTATTAATTGTACGCATCGATCATTTATCTTGTTAATACAGACAGTACTACAGTATTAATGTTGAGTGTTTCTATGTTAGGCAAAGGCGTATGCCTTTCACAAATCGATCCCATGCTAATTTTCATTTAAGTTCAGTCTTCAGTTCAGGGTTTTGATCTCTATGCTTAGGAAAATTTAGTGCTCTTATACCTTTTTTTTTTTTTGTTGAATCCTGGTAATTCCATGAACCAAACATACAAGGCAGATGTTTGGTTATAAAACTGAGAGCTTACACTAGCTGAAACTGGCACAAATAAAGCATTAGGCACTCGATCTTGATACACGACAGTACGTGTATGACTTCCAGATTGTATATTTAGGGCCTGTCCTCGATCTAGCTAATTAGTATAATTATGCTCATGAATTCCAAAAGTACTTGGAAGTCAGATCGACGCCATTTTCACACCCACGGTACCACATTAATTATGTGTTCAAATCAATGTGACATCAAATCTTCATTCGAATTTAAGCAAATAACGACTAGTTTCCTTTTTTTAATTGAATGAGCGACACATCTCTTATTAGTATATATTAATGTTTGTGTTAGGCAAAGGCGTACGTCTTTTACATATCCCATGCATGAGCTAGGGTAGGGTTCTTGCCTTCTTGGTACGTTTTACATTGCTCCCCACCATGTCTGCAATTCCATACAAGTTACAATATAGAAACTACCTACAAACAGACATTACAGTATTGGAAGATGATCAGCAGATTCAGCTTCACTACTGCAGCATACTTTGATCCCATGTAGACCGTAGAAACAAGACAGTAGCAGCTGCCAGTCTGCCACCTCTTGGTTAGTCAGTAAGCTTGATCCCTTCCATTCCTCCTGCTCTTCCTTGCACACCAGAGCCTCCCCTGCACACACATCAGCATCATTCTCCTGCTGCCATAGTTTCCTGCCAATGCAGTAGCAGATCTGAGAGCCTTATACTTTCTCTGAGTTCCATGGCCTACTTGTCTATGTACACACCATGACCATACCGTGCATTTGATCTTCTCCACTTCCACTCTGCTCCTTAAATATTGCCTTATTCCTCAAATTACATATATATGCACCAGACCACCGCATAAGGTAAAAAAAAACAGCTTTATTCTTGTGCTTATAACTTGATTTTCATATGCAAAATTTTGTTTAAATGTACACAGTAGTACACATTCTGATCCACAGTGTTGAAATTAATTCAATAATAGTGCTTGATAATTGTAAATCACCTCCACAAATCTCATAAGAAATATCTACCAAAACTGATCAACTTATTTATATAAGCATTGATTAAAAAGTTTCCTAACGTAACTTAAAGGGTACGGTTAGAGGACTAGAGGTCCTTCAGGCTTCAGGCTTCAACCCACCCACCGGCCACCACCCTCATTGAGTGATGTTCAAATTATTCAAACTAATTGAAAACAGTAAGCAGATTCTGCCAATAAGAAATTATTAGTAATGTTCCAGGCATCTTTGGTCAAACCCGCCCATTACTAAAATTACTAATATGTGGTATATATCAAATCAAATCTATGAAAAAGAAACTTTCATTCCTAATCCTCCCCTCAAGCACGACAGATTGACTAAAATTACTAATATGAAAGCATTTCTTTCGTATATATCAAATCTATGAAAAAGAAACTTTCATTCCTCCCCTCAAGCACGACAGATTGACTTTCATAACCGCAATAGCTGTCTACGATATCAGTCTCATCAGCTCGAGTTCTACATTCTACTTCTACTTCTACTACTAAAAAGGAATCCTACCCATCCATCTGACATAGTAGTGCAAATTGAAGATAGTGTAGACTGACCAGAAAGCAGATATGAAGAGAGAGCAGCTTTACTTCTTCACTTTTCTATTCATTTTCCATTGTTTCCATTACCAAGTACAAGCTCAACAAATCTTTCCAACTTCAACTTGTTCAACCAATGAAACCAACAATCCATGTCAAACTTATGTTTTTTATAGAGCTATTGCACCAGAATTACTAAACCTTGCTAATATATCTGATCTTTTTTCTGTAAGTAGACTTATGATCTCAAAACCAAGTAATCTTTCCACTACAACTTCTCCTCTTCTTCCAAACCAACCCCTTTTAATCCCTATAACTTGTTCTTGTAATTCTAATCACAACTTCTCTTATTCTAATCTTACTTATATAATCAAGCCAGCTGATACTTTTTACCAAGTTTCCACTCATACTTATCAAAACCTTACCACATATCAAGCTGTTGAAGCTGTTAATCCCACTCTTATTCCAACTCTTCTTCAAATTGGTCAAAATGTTGTTTTTCCAATTTTTTGTAAATGCCCAAATAAAACCCAGGTTTTAAATCAAGTGAATTATCTTATTTCTTATGTGTTTCAACCAAATGATAATTTGTCTTCAATTGGGGAATTTTTTGGGTCTAATGTAAAGTCTTTGATTGATGTAAATGGAGAGAAAATCCAACCTTTTGATGTTATTTACATTCCGGTGTCGCGAATTCCTCAGTTTGCACAGCCTTTTGTTACTCCCCTTTCGCCTTCTTCTCAAAGGGAGGAAAGAAAAGAAGTTATAATTGGATTATCTGTTGGATTGGGAGTTTCATGTTTTCTGTTAATTCTTTTGATTTCAATAATTGGTGTATGGTATTACAGAGAATTGTTGAAAAGAAAAGAGAATATCAATGAAGAAAAGGGTAATAAACATCAACTGAAAAGAATGAAGTCGTCAATTGAGGAAGAAAATTTAATGGCTGATGTGTCAGATTGTCTAGACAAGTACAAAGTATATGGGATTCATGAGGTGAAAGAGGCAACAGCAGGGTTTTCTCCAAATTGTTTGATTCAGGGTTCTGTCTATAAAGGATATATTGGTGAGGAATTATATGCCATTAAAAAGATGAAATGGAATGCCTATGAACAACTCAAGATTTTACAAAAGGTATGTAATTAAATATCTTGTTCTGTTTTGTGATTGTTTAGTTGGATTTTAATTAGTGACAATGCTTGACTGCTTGTTTATGTGTGTTGATCACTACTTAAGTCACTACCACAGGGCTTATGCCTGTAGGGTATGAGTTCAGTTATAGAGATCATACTTTTGTTAGGTGTCTGCGGAACCTTAACGTGCCCCCCTTAGGCTGTAGCAGTAGCAATCTTCATTGATAATGGTAGGGTATGAGTACAAACATCCTTGTATACTGAAGTTGAAATGAGAGTTAGGGTCCATCACCCAGTTTTGTGACGTTGATTGTTCAGACCAGCCGACCAGGATATTATATTTAAGGTTTTCAACTAACTGAACATCATTTACAGTACAAAATGTTGAGATCATAACCCTGATAATGCTTTATGGGGATCTATTAGGTAAGATCCGTGAGATAGTAAGCTTTAAAACATTTATGAATCCTGATATTCTTCTTGCAGAAAACATAGTAAAGTAGAGGTCCCTTGTTGCTACATTATTCTTAGCCTTCATGGCTCTGAAAGTGAGATGAAATATGAAAACTAGTGGTTTAGAATGTCTTAATCAATTATTATCTATACGAATTAGGTGAAATGGCCTTTCTAGCTACAAAATAATGTAGGATTTTTTAAATTTGTGATTATTGTACAAATAGTAAAGAATTTAGCTGAAAGGCAGTCATCGTCAGTCATAGCTTGTATTATGATCTACTTGTTGGAATTAAAAATAGGCAAATATACTTAGTCAGTTTCTGTTGTCTCTCTTTGAATAGCCAGGAATCTTTTTATCCCTTTTAAATTGATTTAGAGGACATAGATAAGTTAATTAGTATTACAACAAGACATGTTTGAGCTGGGATAGGTGCCAGATTTAGACAAAGACTTGAACAAATGAGCAAAAGCTTGTGATTCAACATAGTGACATGCTAGCTATTTGATTCCCTTTCGATGTATATATATCATGGATCCGTGGTTGGATGTAAAATGAAATAACATTTCTTATATAGTACTTCATATAAACTAAACATAATCACTCATTAGACACCATGCATTCTTGTTGCTCCCGAGTCCTGATCGAGTTAATAATTTTCTAGTCTGCATGATGATACATATGGTTAGAAGTTGGACTACTTGGAGATTCCTCTTAATCATTGGAGCCAAATCTCTGCAGTTGTATATATGAGCAAGTTGAGCATACTCAAGCCAGACTGCAACCTGCTTATCTTATGACTTCTGATGACTTCTATCTTTAATGAATTTTGTATATTGAACCACATATAAAGCATTAGCAAAAGACGATAAGGATCTCCTAAACATGTCCTCTTAATTAATCATTTTAGAGGACAAATGATTTGGACATACAAGTAATCAATGAACCATCAAACTGATTACACAATCTGATAAAATGGCTCTGTGAGCCATGTCGTATATGACTTGGATTCTATAACTCTGCTTCAATCTAAGGTGCTTCCTTTTTTGTCTATAAGAATGTTGATAAACTTTAGTCTGTATCCATCAATCCATGCATTTTGTACTGACAATTTGATGTGATGCAGGTAAATCATGGAAATTTGGTGAGGTTAGAAGGATTTTCTATTGATCCTGAAGACGGGAACTGCTACCTTGTCTATGAATATGTTGAGAATGGATCTCTATATTCATGGCTTAATAAAGAAAGATTAAACATGAAGAAGCTTGACTGGAAAACTCGATTAAGAATAGCCATTGATGTTGCAAATGGTCTCCAGTACATCCATGAGCACACAAGGCCAAAGGTTGTACACAAAGACATAAAGACTAGCAACATTCTGCTAGATGGAAATATGAGAGCTAAGATTGCCAACTTTGGACTAGCAAAGTCAGGTTGTAATGCCATAACCATGCACATTGTTGGTACTCAAGGTTACATTGCACCGGAGTATCTTGCAGATGGCATTGTAACAACAAAAATGGATGTTTTCTCTTTTGGCGTAGTTCTTCTCGAGTTAATTACAGGAAAAGAAGCCATTAATGAGGAAGGCAAGGTCTTATGGTTAAATGTGGACAAAGTTTTAGAGGGAGGAGAAGAAATGAAGCAACTGAAGCTGAAACAATGGATGGATGAGGTCCTTATTGACGAAAATTGTTCGCTTGAAGGTGTGATGAATGTAATGGCTGTTGCCATTGCATGCTTACAAAAGGACCCATCTAGGCGACCAAGCATGGTAGACATCGTCTATACGCTTTGTAAGAGTGATGACTTGCACTTTGATTTCTCAGAGGATGGATTGTCAGTCACTCCAATATCAGCCAGGTGAAGCCTTGTTCGCATCAGACTTGGTCTTTCCGATTTGGTATCAACATTTCACAAGAAAGCCTGAAATCTTTCCAAACAGCACCAAAAGATAGGTTTTTTGTTATTGTCATTTGTGCATTTAATGTACCTTGTAGGGTTTCTTGTCATTAATAAGCAAAAGTTAGTTGAGTAGTTTAAATAATTTATGGCATAAGACTATGTATCCAATATGAAAAATATCTAAAATTAAATTGTATATAATTTTTTAATGGGTGCTTTCAATATGTTAGATAGTTCTTTGTAAAATATCGGGTGTCAATATGATTTCCCAAATAATATTGCACCACTGTATGAAGTTTTAACAACTTTGTAAATGGTAATAAGAGTGCTAGTTTCTGGACGAATGAAATGCATAATGCATTGATTGCATTCTCCTGAATTGCTCATATCTCATCTAGTGAACATGAATTACTGCTTTATTTGTATCTCAAAGAAAATCGAACGGTACAAATAAGGAGATGTATAATGTATTGGGCATTATTTCACGGATTTCAGAACCCAAGCCCATAGGTAATGGTTGCATACCCGAACTCATATACCCACCAACCGATAACACAAAAACCCCCCAAACCAGAGATTGTTGTAGAAGAAAAGAGGAGCAAACATGGATTGGGGTTTTGCACATAGAACCTGGGAGAAATGGGCAACAACCAATATTGGTTCTTCTAGTAAGAAAATGATTTATAAACAATTTAACCTTTTTTTCCATAATTTGTTGTGAAGATTTAGGGAAATTTATGTTTTTTTGTTGTTGTTGTGGAATTGTAGGTGAACCATTGAAAGCAGCTATGCTACTTAACTATGATCCAACTGGTCCTTCTCGTCTTCTCTCAACCATGTAAGTTAAATTTAGGACTACCAACATTTTCCCAAATTTTCTTTTAAAAAAAATGGCATTTCATATATACTTTTGATTACTTGTTAATGTTATTTGCTACCTCTTTATAGCTGCATTGTTCTGCGTAATTTTTTTTTTTTTTGTGCAATAGAGTTTTTTTTACATTGGCAAATCCCTGTAGTCGAAAATTACTGTTGATTGTTGTCATGGAACACATAGCTCACTGGAATTTTTTTTGGTTATAAGAGAAGTATAGAGTAGACGGGCATTGCACTGTGTGAATCTATATTGTGTGTTTGTTATAGTGGGACTTAGGTTTATTCTGAGACACGTTATTTTAATATCAGTCACTTCTTTTTGGCAGATCTGAGCAACAAGGGTTAAAATTAAAGCCTGTTGAGTTATCCTCATTTCTTGACTACATTAAACGGAACAATCTTCAGACAGAGTGCTTCTTTATTGGCCCCAATCAATGTGAGTCTACAGTCTACTTGCCCGACTTTATGAATTTCAATGCTGTTAATGTAGTGGGTCGATCATGTTTTTATCACATCATTTACAATACATGATCTCATGTTATATTAGTTTAAATGCTATGGAAGGCCATTTCTTTGTTTAACAACTATACGGAGACATATTTTAAGTAAAATTTTATGGTGCGATTTGAAATAAGGAGAAAAGGTTGATAGCAAAAAAATACTTCATTTCAACTGTTGCCTGTTTTTTCTTCTCCTCTTGTGATCTGACCCCAAGGCATTTTTTATTACTACTACAAAAATCAGTAGTTAATGGTATGCCAATTTACATGAGCAATCCGACTGGATGACTTTCTTTTTTATCGTCTTGTGAGCTCAACAAACTTGCTTTTATTCATTTTTAATTGGACTGAGTTCCACACACCAATGTAAGGTTGTGTTAGTGTTTTCCTTCATTAGATGTTGAACATTTGTGACAGATATGGTTACCTCGATACATGAGAACTGGTTCTGTGCTAGGTGCGTGAATACATCAAAAGCTGCTGGTGAAGGTGCTATTGTTATGCAGACAACATCATTTCTCTTGGTTGCTCTGTAAGGACTGATTCTGTTCTAGACTTCTAGTACTCCCAAAGATATTAAACTATGTATGTATATATCTATATTAAAATATGTATGTATATATCTGTTTGTCGTCACCAATCTTTACTCGTGCATATGTGCCATTTATATATTACAGGTATGATGGTTCAATAGGTTCTGCATCTTGTGCAATGGTGGCTGTTGATCAGTTTGCATGGCAATTAAGTCGAAGAAGTATCTGACCTCAGTTGTGATGAGATTGCAAGGTAAGCAATAGAGTGTAGATCATGAATTTAATGTGGAGATGAATAGGATATTTGTATGATGGAGGCTAGTCAATCGAATTTTACAATCAATGTATAAACAAATTCATTCAACTTTGTGCAACTATAAATCGTAATATATATGTGTTCATAATTTCTTATTTACTTGATGCTTTTTATCCGGGTTAGCACTTGATTCATCTTGGGACGCTTCTCTGGTTCTTCACTGGTACATTCAAGAGCAATTTCTGCTAGCTTTAACATTTCGTTATGATCTTCTTTTGTTGCTGATATCTCCAAATCCAATATGTCTGTTGACCAATCATTGTCAACAACTGATCTCACCCAATCAGATAGATCATCCAAAGATGTATCGTCTTGTCTCTGTGGTGGGACTCGGCGGCCAGTTATAATTTCCAGTAGTACTATGCCGAAGCAATATACATCAGCCTTGTGGGTCAGCTTCTTACCATGAGTGAATTCTGGGGACCTTCCAACTGAGAGCTTGTCTAAAGCAGCTTTTCGAGAAGTTATGAGTGGTAGGAAGCCATAGTCTGTAAGGTAGATTTGATTGTTGTTGCTATTGCTGTGATGACTGACGAGAATGTTAGAGGATTTGAGGTTAGCATGGGGAACCTTGTGAGATGGTAAGGATTCATGCAGATAAAGAAGACCTTCTGCCACACCTTTAACTATAGATAGTCTTGTATTCCAACTCAGTGGAAACCTTCCTGCAGTTCCTCTTCCCTCTGTCATTTATCAAAAAATTAAATTCATTAGCATATACCAGGGGAAACTATCAGATTTGCCAGATTTCATATCCTGTATGTACGAAATTACCATGTAGGAGTTCAAACAAGCTACCGTCGCAGGGAACATATTCATAGACAACCAGTTTTTCTTCCTTTGAATAGTAGAAAGAGACTATCCGTACAAGGTTTTCATGCCTCATTTTCCCGAGTAGCTGCATCTGTTGAACAAATGCCTTTTTCTCCAACCCATTCATCTCCTTCAGTCTTTTAACTGCAATTGTTGAACCTTGCTCTATATTCACTTTATATGTACTTCCCAGTTTTCCTTTACCCATCAATTCTGCAGAAGCTCTCAATAGATCGTCAAGGTCAAACATAGGTTTTTCTTTGTCAAAAAACTCTAGTTCTACTCTTCTTTCTGGATCAGTATTCTTCATTTTCTTTTCAGCCAAGTCACCTGCAATAAGTCAAAATGATTTAGTGTCCTTGGAGCAATGCCAAGCTCAAACATTGACAGTTGTTGCTGTAATGTGATTTTGCGACGTATTTGGGGTTTGATTTAGGCTACTTGATGCTGTAACTAATTTTAATCTTTATGTTGAAGTATCACTGTTTTTATGTTCTAAATATACTAATTAATACCTGCATACCTGATTTATCATCTTCTGTTTCTTGACCATTAAGAAGACCCGTCTTCCTAAAATAACAGACTAAAACAAGCACGACGAGAAAAGGTAACAATGCCGTGGAAACTGCAATCAAAATAATACTCCATACTGTGAGTTTCTTCTTGGCCTTTGTCTGATTCCAAGGAGGTGGTGCATTGACTGGAGGGGCAGGGCATGGGTTAGGCAATGGTTTTCCGCACAGTTGCAAATTGTTATAATAAGCGCTGCTCGGCAACTTTTGAAGAGTAGGAGTTTGCGGGATGGGACCTTGAAGAGAGTTATACGAGACATTGAAATCGGTAAGAGTAGGTTGATTAAAAGGAGGAATATTACCAGAGAGTATATTTTTCTGTAGTTCTAAAGCAATCAAATTCGGCAAGGTGATGTAGTCCAATGGAATCGAAGAAGTGAAGAGATTATGAGATAAATAAATGAAATTAAGGTGAAGAAGACCAGCAAGACTAGGAAGAGGACCTAGTAATGAATTGTTTCGAAAGCTAAGCAACCTCAAGTACGTAATGTTCTGTAGAAAGGTAGATGGAAGTTCACCTCTTAACTGAAAATCATCAAGAACAATAGATATTACATGAGAATTGTAACATGTAATACCTACCCAATTACTATTACTATTATGACAAGGAGGACCTATCCATATCGAATGTAAATCAATCACCGGAGATTTCACCGCTTCCCTTAGCTGAATCAATGCATCTCTTTCGCCTGGATAAAACTCAAGCGGTGTCACCTCTGCTGTCAACTGATGAATCAAGAATAGCAGAATACTGCTAATCAGGAACGAAACAAAACTCATTCATATAATTTGTTTGGAAACCAAGATGGATTCAAACACAGGAGCAGAGTTAGACTTAGACTTGCATCAATGGTGAAGGTATCAAGTATACCATATAGAAGAACCAAGTGAAGAATGATTGGAGAAGAAAGTAAAACCTTTTGCATTGGTTTAAGGAAGACGGCAGGGACCTTGGTAGCGGCAAAAACTAAGAGAGGAAAGTCTTGGAGTGTCACAGCTCATTTCATTTTTGTTGTTTGGGATAAGCTGTATGACTAGTTATTATTCATATTCCATAGAAGAGTCCGGTTTGGTTCACTGTCAATCATGCATCTACGAAAAGAAAAGAATAAATCCAACCAAAACCCAAACAAAAGATTCTGCCATATTTTATTTTAATCCAAATTCTAAAGTCAGTGCGTTTGGCAAAACAAAAACAGCTAAAAGTAACTTCTTTAGGAAGTAACTTATAGTTGTAGGGCCCGTTCGGCAATTGCCCGAAAATGTATTTCGTGGCTTTCTAAAAGTAGGTAAGTTATAAGTTAGTTCGGTAACAAAATAAAAAGGAATTCCGAAAAGTCTGAAAATGCATTTTTTAAGTAAGTTTTATTTTTAGTTTTTCCTACTTTCCGTACAAGCGACTTCGTGAGAAACTAATTCCCAACTTCTAACAGTTTGCCGAACGGGCCCGTAGTATGTTTGATAACATGACTTTTAAGTTATAAAGCTATAAGTTTGTTTGGTAACGAAAATAAAATACATTAGTGGGTAATTAGTGGGTAGTTACAAATTTTTTAAATTTTTATTTTTTTTATTAATGGTAGGAGAGAGAAAAAAGCAAAGTTAGTGGGTAGTTATTATTTTTATTTTTCTGCTTCATAAATTTGACTTCGAAGCCAAAAGCAAAATTACAAAACCAATGGTTGAAGTGAAAAACTAACTCCTATTAAGTAACTACTTTGATGATGTCAAACTAACTTCCAAAATTTTTTGCTTTAGGAAGTCATAAAGTGACTTCAGGTGGTGTTGTCAAAACGCACTATCATAAGGATTTTTTTTTAAAATTGGGATTTCGGATAATTATGGATAATTGCTTTCTTTCAAAGGTTGGCCCACCATAAGTATCATGGGTACCTTTTGGACTAGTCCATTTACACATCTTGTATATACCGGTTACAAATTAGGTTGCAGGCCCAAGCCTGCCCAACTTTTAACACATAAAAGCGTGCAATTAAAACAAAATTGAATCTTTTTCGGGAAAATTGGTCAAAACCACCCACATTTTGGTCACTCTTGGCGAAAACCCCCCAATGTTCAATTTTTTGGTGAAAACCCTCAAACACTAGAACCCCTAATATTTGGCCTAATTTGAACACATTTACCTTTGGAATATGAAACTCCTTCTTTGCCATGTTTAGGGTTTCTCTTTGGTTGTTCTTCTTCTTTAAAAAAATAGAAACGATGGTTATGAATGTTAGCGTTAAATTGATACAATTAAGCAAATCACCGATCAACCCGATATGAAGTGAGGAGGTGGTTATTACCATGAGCAGAAAATTGCATCATCTACATGATTTATTTGGCTCAATTCATTGAAATCAAAACTGTTGAAATCAACTTATACAGAAACGATTCAGAGAAAACAATATTGATGGGAGATTGGTGAGAGCGATCAGCAGAACAGTATTGACGAGAGCGAGCAAATTAACATAGAGATTACTACAGTATTTGAGATTATTAGTTAACCTAACTATATCTTAATTCTATCATACGAAAAAGTTTTAATAGAAAATGCAGTTATCGAGGAAATTCAACGTACCTGATATGATCTTGGTGCACAACTTCTAATATCATCCATCAGATTAAAAACTTCTAATATGCATATCTCGATGAAATTCAAAGGGTCAGATTAGAAATTGGAGTCCAACTTCTGATTGGATCCGCCAGATCAAAATTAAGTCCAATCTAATATAGATCCTTCTTTCACATGGGAAGTATTTGTTAAAAATTAGGTTGCAGCCCAAGCCTGTCCAACTTATCTTTTTCACTCTCTTTCTCCCTCTCTCATCTCATCGTCAACATCGAACTTAAATTTCTTTGATCGAATAATTTGAAACAATAAACCTTTGAGTCTCTCAATTTGATTGAATCTTGATACTTGCAAAGCGAAATTTGATCAAAAGAAGAAATCTCTCGTTTCCATTGACCCGTTTCTACTGAGGTATTGTTGTTTCCATTTAAATAATGGCTTCTCATATAATAACAAATGAGGTTTGTTTTGATGTTTTAACTGAAATCTTAGGGGGTGTTTGTTTTTTCCTCTTAGTAGAGGTTGAACATAGTAGAAGAGGTGGAACACAAAAATGAGGTGTTTGTTTTTTACCTCTTATAAGAGGTTACTAGAGGTTTGCCTCTTACTAGAGGCTAATTTCGAGTATGAGCAAAAACCTTGCTATTAGCCTCTTACTAGAGGTAAACATATTTAACCTGCCTAAAATGCCCATTGTTTTTTTGTATTTTTTTTTATCCCTAGTCATTTTCTATATAAACATAATAAAACATTTATTCTCTTATCTCAACTTTGAAACTTTAAATGGTTACATTATTTAAAGGTTTCACTCCATTATTGAATCGTCACCTTTTGGTAAGAAAAAACTTTATTTATTAATTATTTTTTTAATTTGGTGTATGTGGTATAAACCGTAATAAATTGGATTATGGATGATTGCTACAAGTGATAATATTATTTTAAAGGCAAGTTTGATGAACACTTGTTAAGTTCAATAATTCACTGCACTTATAAAATGTGTTTTACTATTAATAAGTTGAATAGAAACATATATCAATATAAGAGGGGTATATATATAAAGTTTGTCTCTTATAAGAGAGGTTTTAAAAACAAACACCTTACCTCTTATAAGCTCTTACAAGAGGCAAAAACTAAACAGTTTTATGTACCTCATATAAGAGGCAACCTCTAACTAGATGATACCTCTTATAAGAGGCAACCTCTAACTAGAGGGAGGTCAAAAAAACAAACACCCCCTTAGCACGATGTCCATATGACTCTTTAATAAAATTCAAATGTGTATCATGTTCTTGGAGGGATTTTTTGTCTGATAGTTCATTCTTTAAGCGACATTTTGATATATTAACAGAGAAAGAGAGTGAATTGAAGACCTTGATATGTAATGGGGTTGATTTGTTTTTGGTTAAGTTGATTGTTTGGGAGAAAATATCGAAAAAAAGTCAAACTTTAGGTTTAAAATTCGATTTGGTCCTAGAGTTGTGGGATGTAGTGAAAGATTCATATGCATATCTCATGAGCATACTCATTCATTTTTTATTTGGAATCCAACTACGGGTGGCTGCACGACAGTCCCTATATGCAATCTTTGTAATCTTGTACTTGATTTGGGATTTAAGAGTCAAGGTTTTTGCTTCAATGGTTGTACCAAATCCTTCGAAATTATAACTACGTCAAGTTCAGATGAACTAACTTATGTTTTTTGTTATACTGCAAAGGCTTGTTTTGAGAAGCTTTAAACTCGATTCATTATAGGCTAGCAGATATAGGTGGTTTGGTATTCAACGGTTCACTTCACTGGCCAAGTTCCTATTGTTCGAGTTCAGATATGGTGGACAATCTGATTATTCGGTATAGCATTGAAGGAAGATTTTTCACAGAATTCCCATTGCATGGTCATGATAACTCTTGGATTGTACAGAGCGTTGGAGTCCTATGCGAGAGGTTTTCAGCCTATCTTAATGCAAAATCAGAGTCTCTCTTGAATATTCGAGTCATGAAAGAATACCACAACAAGAATTCGTGAGAAATGCTTATTGGGGTTCTGGCCTGGCTCCTTGTAGTTGGATGCGAATGATTCCACTATACCACATCAAAGGAGGGGCTTCCATCTTGATCAGTGACCAAATTGGCATTTACGAGTGTAAGTTACCACATAAAAAGGAAAAGAAAAAGATTATTCAGTATAACATTCGTGATATTCCAGAGGGTCCATTTGAAAGCACGGTACTAAGGCAAGGATCGTATGTAGTGTTGTGAAGGCAAGCCAGTTTATGTAGTATGTAAATGCAAGCCAGTTTTACAGTAGGATTTAACGTGATCCAGTTGTGCTAAATATCGCCAACTCATTGAAGGTGATTTCATTTGTATGTAATTAAATGCTTACTTCCCGTGGTTTTAATTCTCAAGAAGGACAGACTAAGGAATATTGTGTGTGTAATTTGCCTTGCTTGTGTGGCTTGGTCACATGGCATTTGACATTTGGCATACTCGTTTATGTGATTGTGATTGTAAGTTGTCTTGTTGTTTTTAAACATGTTGTCAAACTGTTCTTGTAGATGTTTTTTAAAGTTTTAAAGTATTCAGTGAAAGCTTTCCAAAACATCTTTCAGATCACCAATCCGAGTTTTCTAACACATTCGTTTATTTGTTTAAAGTTGGCTACTTGAAACTGTTTTTCTGGTGATTTTTCTACACTTTAAACTTTTTGGAGGGGAACGAACCTGCAATTTGGTATACTGTAGCAGTACTATTCACTAACTCAACAATTTGGTATACTGTAGCAACACTGTTCACTGACTCAACATATACCAATTGGTAATTAAATGTGGACATATAGTAGGACGACCTATTCAATTTAATCACAAACCACAATCAAATTCGTATTCATTATTTCCCTACCACTCTAGTGTGATATGATGGTGATTATTTTTTTCGATTGATCTCCAAATCAAAATGAGAGAAACAAAGAGAGAGGGAGGGAGACAAATGAGGTGGTTGGACTGTACAAATGGGTGGATGGGTGAGTGCTTGGACTAAAAAAATGGTTGAATGATTTCTATTTTCTACAATTT
>JABWDY010019731.1:0-13095 GCA_013358455.1 Thalictrum thalictroides | reverse complement strand
ACAATTTATAACGAGCAAATACTTGAAGAGCAACTTCAACTTGCCAAGGTAAATATGATGCACGCTTGGATCTCAGGAAGAAATGCCATTCTCTACTACATGTGCCGGTCTATTTGAAGAGAATGAAGAATCCAACCACCCTGCATTTTTCGCCTGATCAACATATTGAGCAAACTGTTGTCCAGCATCTGGGACATCCAAAGCTAAATCATCAAGAGAGTCTGCCACTCTTCCAAAACCTTTCATCATCTGAGTAGTAGTAATGAGTCCAATGGAATAAGACTGCACCAGGAAGTCCCACATTCTTACATTCCTCTTTTCCATGGCTGTCACCAATGCCTTCTTCACAACCTCATGGTGAAAAAATGGCAAGCCTAATTCTTTTATGCACCGGAAGGCTTCTTGGGCCTCCCCACCAGATTCATATTCCTCTAACAGTTTCCCAATCTTGTCTTTGGCATCTTCGATTTCCCATCCAGGCTTGCTGCTTCCCCCACCTCCCCAACACCTTAAAATTCGCTCACTAGAAAGGCGAGGTTGAAGCAATGATCGTGCCATTTGGAATACTTTGCTCCCAATTGAATCCTTCCCGCTAAATTCACTTCCTATCTCCTCCAAGTGTTGTGGAGCCAGAACTTCATCCACAACAGCTCTAGCCAAAAACATGGCAATATCCTCAACAACAGCAGGATTATCTAAAGCAGTGTCATCTGCAGACTCAATCAACATGAGAAAACCATTTACGAAACCATCTGGTGGGAATGAAAGGGATGTGAGCAGTACAGAAGCCATTTCTTTCTCTCTGTTCTTGCGATCCATTGCAAGAGTTATCAGTTTCTTCACAAAAATAGCACTCAATTCAGCAGAAGAGTTACAGTTCTCTGATTCTAGATCACTAATTGCCTCTAGTATATCACCCGACAAGAAATACTCCTTAATTACTGATTCAACCTTGATTTTGAAGAGCCTAATAGTCTTATCTTCTAATCTCTTCTTGCTGTGGAGGGAAAGTGACTTTAGTGATGACGCACACAACCAGCCCTCTGATGCCGCCTGTGAGATTAATGACTGCAGGAGCTCCCTTGCACTAAGGATATCAAGCGACAAGTCATCTACCATATCAATTAACCGTCCAAATCCCTTTGTCATTTGGCTTGAATTAATAACACCTTCCTCAGATGCTTCCTTCAATAAATCTAAAAGTTGGTGTTCCGATGCACGGTTTTCCATTGCCATTGTAAGGGCCCTCTTTACTATCTCGTGATGGAAGAAAGTGACTTTCAGATCATGGATACACCTGAAAGCCTCCATCTTATCACCACTCAGTACATACTCTATAAGCAGGTTTTTTATATTTGCTTTCACATCATCAACTGTTTTGTTTTTGTTGCCATTCCACTTGCGTTCAATGATCTCTGTATGGAGTGGAGCAGCTAAGTAGCCCTTCTCTGCTCTCACTAGAACCTCCACCCCTTTTGAGTCTTTTGACAATGATGCCATTTGTTTTTTCAAAAATGCTGGTGGGAGTATGTCGTCAACAACAGCTCGGGCTACAAATAAAGCAAGAACATCTACTGTGTCTGGGATATCTACAATTAAATCATCTGCTGATTCAATCAATTTACTAAAGCCTTTGTGAACTTGTGAAGGATCAAGCACATTGGCATAAAGTGAAGATAATATAACAGCAGCCATTTCTTTTTCTTTGTCATCCCTATCCATTGCTAAAGAGAGAAGCTTCTTAACGAAATAGTAGTTATAATCTGACATACCGAGTTCTTCCAATTCATTAGCAGTAGAGACAACATCATCAGTAGCAAAATATTCCTCAACTATTATAGTAACCTTTTTCTTATACTCTTCAAATGCTTTAGTTGGCACTGGCTCAGTTATAGTTAACTGCTTTTCCTGAAAATTTCTTCACAAATTTAATTGATCATGAATATCGAATCACAAGAATCAACTAATCACTTGCTATACAGTAATCAATCATACTATGACTCAATAGAAAATATTTATTGTCTTACCTCATTACTATCATAATTTGGATCATTCGGATCAATGATGTCGTCTTCTGTATCAAGTAAACCTCCCCAGGTGCCTTTTCCTCCATAGCCACCTGTGTAAACATTTTATGTAACATACTAGAAAATAAAATACCATGAATCTTCCCTATAAACACGAAACATGCATAATCCCTCCCTCCCCCAAAAAGAGGAAAATATCACAGATTAGCAATACTGATGGGAGGAATTAATGAATTATCAATGATAATTTTTTACTTCTAGTCGATGCAACATTCTGACTGAATTTTTTTTTAATTGGAGATCTAAATTGACCGTGTAGTTGTAAGAAACATTTCTGAAAATAATCGAATATATAATAAGCAAACTTCTAACTATTGTTGATTGATATAGGCAACAGGCATATCAGAAGCAAGTTGAAGCCCTTGATTTGGAGTTCTGCACATAGATATTTAAATCCACTGAAAAATTATAGATTCATATAGCATACTAACGACATCAAGTTCTAATAGTGTAATCAGCCATAGTGCAGTCCGCAAACTTAAATGACATTACCCTTTTTGGGACGACCATCTCGTCCAGAATGTGAATGTCGATCGTGCTTTCTTGGGCTCCCTTTGCTTGGACTCCCTTGAGTTGGGCTACCTTTGCTGGGACTCCCCTTGCTAAGTACATTCTTACCATGATAAGACTTTTGGGATTTTGGAGATTTAGGTATAGTGTTAACTACCAATGGTGAAACAGATGATGGATCAACACTTTCTGAAGCAGAATGAAACTGTTCTAGATGCTCCTTTGATACATTATTAAACTCCATAACACAAGTATACCAAACCACAAATACTCGCTTGCTTCTTCAAACACACCCACGCGTGATCAGAAATTTTGAAGTTTACCAATTACAGCAGCCCCCAACAGAATATCCAAAATTGACATAGAAAATTTGCATTCCCCTAACAGATGTAAGTGTACCCTGTAACTTTTCCATCTCCATTTCTTCGCGTTAAACTACAATATTAATCAAAACAAAGTCAAATAAAGCAAATTTAATAGATAACAACAATCAAACATCTGATGTGCGTGAAAATTAAGGCATTCATGTTTGCAACCAAATCCATATATTGCTTCTAAGAAAAAAAATCAATATGTAATCATTAATCAAATGAGAGTATTTCAAATTTTCGATAATCAAACTCTCTATGGAACATTATGATAAATTCAAAGAGAAAACACCAATATATAACATAAAGACAGAATGCAAAGATAGAAGAAATACCTGAAAGAGTGCAACAAGGTAAGAAAGAAAGAGAGAAATAACAAATTTGAGAAGAAGAAGAAAATAAATGTTAGTGAAGGAGTGAAACGCGCGAGAAAGCATTTTCATGTTTTCAAAACTGAAAATCCGGGGAAAACGGTTAACCAAGCAACTGCTACAAATGTGCTTCGATTGACACGTAGCTTATGTTGAAATGGTTTGAGCCACATGAAAATGTCAGCGATTTGTTTGGGTTGGATATCAATCAAAAGCCCAAACTTCATTCTATTGAAGCCCAAATTGAAATGCTTTTAAGTTGGGTGGGCCATTTCAGACTTTTACAGCTCAAAGCCGTTTTATTGTCTGCTTGTAGCCAGTCTGTCATAAAACACATGGATTGCGTTGCACGTTATTTGGACTTTTTGATCGTATACACCAAGGAACAAACGTTTTTAACCTACGCGACAAATCGGATTAATCAATGCGCAAGCGCAACTACTCCGAACTCTGAAACAAACTCTCTTGTGACTTGTCTCTCTCTTTTAGCTCTTCGCTTGCAGAAGAAATGGAGGCAGCGATGGGTTTAATGCGAAGAATTCATCCAAAGCATTCAGAAACAGCTCTATCTGCGCTTCTAAGTCTCTTACCACATCATTCTTCTGATCTTCTTTCTCAAGTTGATCAACCTCTTCAGGTTTTTTTTCTCTAAATCTCATGCTTTACTTTTCCGATCTGTTTCTACATTTGTCAAATTTATACTATTTAATCAAATACCTTAGCTTGATTATTCGAATTTCTCTCAAATGTGCGATTAAAGTATAATTTTATTCAATTTGATTGAATTGATAGATGTTACTTAGCATCTGGTTTGATATTTCTAGGGTTCTTTTTTAGTTTTTTCGTAAATTTTTGTTAGTATTAGATTCATATATCTCTCTTGAGTTACTCATATTGTATTTTGGTTTAAATGATAGGTATTGTGTGATATGGACATTGGAAAGGAGTTTATACTGTGTGAATACAATAGAGATGCTGATTCCTATAGGTAAAAATTCCCCTTGTTGTTCAGTATTGAAAAGACATTATTGATTATATGAAATGATAAATTTGTTCCTTTTTGGAATATAGAAGGCATGATAGTTCAGACAGGTTCTTCTTAATGTAACATGCGAATATTGAATGGATTTCTTCACTCTCCCCTTCCTTAAGTAACGCCACAGTCTGGCAAATATTGGAAAGTTTTATTTTTTGTCCTTAAATCCAAGAGTCTAGGAGCAAATTAGGAAACTGAAAACATCTTACGAGGATTCCAAAAGGAAAAGGTTTCAGGTTTCTGCAAACTCATAATTTATATCTGGCGGCATAATTCCAAAGCTCCAAGCACAACCAAATTCTCTAGAGTCAGATTCTTTTCTAGGAGTCAAGTCTATGAGCTACTGGTTTCCTTTTCTATTTAAAGTGAAACAAGCAGAAGTAAGACCCTTCTATGCAATCAAACTTAGTCATATAGTGAAAGGAAATTCGAGGAGCAAGCCTAGTAAAGAGAAAGATTGAAGGATAACGCTTCTAGTTCCTCCTGCTTCTATAGTAGGAAGGAATGGAGCTTCATCTTTGTGTACTACTTTTTTTATTCCCTTTGAAAATCGAGATGTTTTTTTTCATCTCATTTTTTTCGTTTTGCAGGTCACCTTGGTCAAACAAATACCATCCACCCTTGGAAGATGGACAACTCCCATCTGCAGAACTGAGAAAATTGGAAATCGAAGCAAATGATGTCTTCGCAATTTACCGTGACCAGTGAGGTCCTTTACTTACTTCGTCTTTGACTTTCCTTTCTTGTGTGGATAATGAGATAAAAGAATGCTCATTTTTCTGTTGTATCATACTTATCATCTCCACTATTGATTTGCAATCTCTGTCATTTTTATGACAAGTAATGTCAGCTCTTGCAAAACTTCATAGGTACTATGAAGGTGGTATTTCATCAGTATACATGTGGGAAGATGAGAATGAGGGTTTTGTAGCATGTTTTCTAATAAAGAAAGGTAATCCTTTAATTGCGAAAATTGCATTAATCTCTTCAAAGACAGCTTCTTTTTGGTTATTGTGGTGACGTTAAATAGTTTTGGTTGTGAAGATGGCTCAAAGGCAGGACAGGGTCGCAGGGGTTATTTGGAGGAAGGTTCATGGGATGCTATTCATGTTATTGAGGTTAAATCTGTTTACTATGAACTCAATGCATAGGTTTAAATGTTTGTTTATCTTGTGCATTTTTCTTATATCCATGATTTATTAGTGGTTATGCATGGGATCGTTTGTCATGATGGAATTCCTCTATTGAATTCAGGTTGGGCCAGAAGATGAAGGCATTGCTCATTACTGCCTTACTAGTACAGTTATGCTATCGCTGACAACACGTGATGAGTCATCAGGAACTTTCAGTTTGTCAGGATCAATAAGAAGACAGGTAGTTCCACTATGGCTGCAGTTTCATAGAAAATCGTATAGCTTCCAATATTAATTTGTGTCTTACAAAATTATCTACCCTCGTCTCATCAGAAAACCTTGCTTGGTATTTTTGTAAAGACCAAATGTTAGTTGTCCTGGCATATATGTAATAAAGACTTGTAAGTCGTGAATGCCAGCAGCCCAGCACTGAGACTGCCAGACATTGGTATCCATACATCAGAACAAGATGTCCATGCTATTTCATTAATATATTGATTTTTAAAAGTTGAAAGTAACTGTTGTGCAAGCAATTTGTAGAGAGCACACATTAGGTAATATATGTTCAAACCATCCACACACTTAAGCTAGGTAAATAATTTGGCCTTTTACAAATTTCACAGGTAACTTCTTTCATTTCATACTCATTCTTATGTAGAGCATTTATATGGCCACAGTAAACATCAATTTTTGTTTGGTTTGCTCCTTGTTTTTAGTTGAATATGTCCTGTTCCGCTGTCTGAACCGGAAGCTTTCGTCGTATATACGTTTTGATGTGTTTGTTCTGTTTTGTACTCATAATTGTATAGAAGTTTGATGTGTTTCTGTAACTATGCATGTTTCAGTCTACAAATCCTTTTTGACCAATTCTTATCACCTCTATGATTTGAAAAAAATGCTTCTTTGATGTGGATATGTATTGTGTGTTTTACAAGAAAAGTAGGCATCTTAGCATACAATTCCTATTAGACTGATTATATTTATTTGTGTAAGAAAAATTGTTCGTCCAAGTACCTACTCTATTCTTGTTTGATGCAGTGGTTAACCTCAACTCCAATAGTGATCTTGTTAATTAGAAGGTGTTAAGTATAAAGTGTTTAATGTACATATCCTTTCCAGATGAATATGGACTTTGCGGTTGCAGAGGGTCACCTTTGTAACATGGGACGGATGATTGAAGAAATGGAAAGTAAACTCAGGAACTCATTGGATCAGGTAACACATCAATCTTTTTCCATATAAGTTATTTAGTCTACTGTATGTAGTTGGACTTTAGCCTTTAGTAAAGTATGAGTATAAGTGTGTTCAAATCGAGGGTCTAAACTCGAGTGCTACATTATGAATAGGTCTACTTTGGGAAGACAAGAGAGATGGTCTGTACGCTTCGACCACCTTCTGAAGTGTTGCAAGTGAGACTACCAGATAGCTGATTTTGATGCAGTTGGATAATTGATAAGCATGAAATATTCATTTTGTGCAGCGATTTGTACAAGGATATTTTGTGTTTTTCATTGGCTTTTAGAGTGTTTCAAGACTGTTCCATCTTTACTATACCTGTATTCCCTAATATAAACTTACTAGAGTCCTACAGATTTTGTGCCTTGTTTGATTGAAAAATACAAACCAAAGCTAGTTACTTTTAAGGGTCTAATTAAAAGTGTTCCCTAAGCATAATTTTTTGTATGTTCTGCAATAATTTCAGTCTATGGTAGGTAGGACATGGGATTACACTTGATTGTCACTACCACGAAAGTTCCATCACACCAACTTCCTACCAGTTGCCATCACACATAGATTCCTACCAGTTGCCATCCAACTTAGATAGGAACCTATTTTAATTCAAAACATAATTGAGTTGAACTTATACTGTTAAGCTTGTGATCCTTTTTCTCGGAGCTAAGATAGGAATTATTATTGGTTCAACCATATATGAAGCTTCATTGTGAGATGGAAACTTTATGATGAAATCATAGTAAACCATAATCGCCTATTTTAATTCTCAATTTTAATTCTCAGAAGCCCAGACATAATCGCCTATTTTAATTCTCAGAAGCCCAGACATAAGTTAGTTTTCTAATCTGCAGGAGGGTTGAAAAATTGAGTACTACAAGCTTGCTCAACCGAAAGAGAAATAAATAATAAATTAACATAACAAAATTAGGCTATGAACAGACTTTTTGACATAGCAACAAAACAAACTGTTAGATAAACAAGGAAAACAAAACAATCCGACCACCACTTAGAACTTAGAAGTGGGTGGTTATGAAAAACATACATTAACATTCATATATCCACACAAAACATTTCTGAATCAGCAATCATTCTTCCATATCCTCCTCGTCGTCAATTTCTTCAATTCTCATCTTCTTCACTGCCTGAGCTGCATCACTCCTTGGTCCATTATTCCCATTGGGGATCTCAATCAATATATCTGACTTCTGACCAGTAGTTGCATTCACAAGGCCTCCATTCTTGTCTACCCGATACGTCAGTGCCCCCTTGGATGAAGCATCAATGTATACTGTGGAGTTTTCATCAATCTCCTCTTTTATCAGCATCTTAGACAACTCAGTCACAACCTTCTTCTCCAGCCATCTCCTTATTGGCCTCGCACCATAAACTGGATCATAGCTATTTGCCAACACAACCTCCAAAGCTGAATCTGAAACAGCTAAAGCAATACCTCTCTCTGCTAGACGTTTTGCAACATCCTTCATCTGCAGCCTTGCAACCTTCTTAAGTTGATCATGTGACAAGGGATCAAACACCACAATCTCATCTAGTCTATTGAGCAGTTCTGGCTTGAAATGCCTTTTCACTTCCTGCATAACTTGATCCCTTGCACTCTGCATTGAGCACTTCCCAACGAGTCCAGCAAGAAGATGCTCTGCTCCAAGGTTGGAAGTCATAATGATCACTGAGTTGGTGAAGTCGACTGTGCGTCCTTGACCATCTGTAAGCCTTCCATCATCCAAAACTTGTAGAAGAGTATTGAAAACAGAGATATGAGCCTTCTCAACTTCATCAAACAAGACAACACTGTAAGGCCTTCGCCTCACAGCCTCAGTAAGTTGACCCCCTTCTTCGTGGCCAACATATCCAGGTGGTGCACCTATCAGACGCGCAACCGAGTGTTGCTCCATGTACTCTGACATATCAATTCTCACCAGCAGGTTCTCGTCATCAAACATTTGCTCAGCCAGTGCCTTTGCAAGCTCAGTCTTGCCAACACCAGTAGGTCCCAAAAAGAGGAATGACCCTGTTGGCTGCTGTTGTCGGCCTAGTCCAGCTCTGGACCTCAACACAGCCTCTGCAACAGCTTCCACTGCTTGATCCTGCCCAACAACTCTTTTATGCAGCCTATCAGCTAGCCCAATCAGCCTGGACTTCTCATTTTGTCCAAGCCTTGTGACTGGAATGCCAGTCCATCGACTCACAACCTCTGCAATCTGATCAGGGCCAACAGTTTCAGTAAGCATTAAGTTTTCGTCAGTACTACCTTCAAGCTTGGCAATGGTAGCTTCGACTTCCTGAAGTGCCCCGTATCTCAAATCCGCTGCTCTTGCTAGATTGTATCTTCTTTCTGCTTCTTGTATATCAATCAGTATCTCTTCCTTCTTTTGTTTCAATCTCCGAATTTCATCAATTCTTTCTTTCTCCTTGGTATACTTCATCTTCAATGGCTGCAGTTTATCAGTCAAATCATCCAGTTCCTTCTTAACTTCAACTAGCCGCGCTTTGCTTGCTTTATCCTTTTCTTTCTCCAAGGCATGTTGCTCAACTTCCAACTGAATTCTCCTCCTTTCAAGATTATCAATCTCTTCAGGTTGGCTATCAAGCTGAACCCTTACATTGGCACAAGCTTCATCAACAAGATCAATCGCCTTATCAGGAAGATGGCGACCAGTTATATATCGAGCCGACAGCTGTGCAGCCATTACCAAAGCTCTATCTTGAATTCGAACACCATGGTGACCTTCATACCTCTCCTTCAATCCTCGAAGAATGCTTATGGTATCAGGCACACTAGGTTCTGCAACATAAACCTGTTGAAACCGCCTCTCAAATGCAGCATCTTTCTCCACATACTTCCTGTATTCTTCAAGAGTTGTGGCACCAATGCATCGAAGTTGCCCTCGAGCAAGCATTGGTTTGAACAAATTGGCCGCATCCATTGAACCTTCAGTCTTACCAGCACCAAGAACAACATGAATTTCATCAATGAAAAGAATTACCTTTCCTGCTGCTTCTTCGACTTCTTTCAATACAGCTTTAACCCTTTCTTCAAACTCTCCCCTGTACTTAGCACCAGCAACAAGAGCACCCATATCTAAAGCCACAAGCCTCACATCAGCAAGATTGCTTGGAACATCACCTCTAACAATCCTTTGAGCAAGACCTTCAGCAACAGCAGTCTTACCCACACCAGGTTCACCAATCAAAACAGGGTTATTCTTAGTTCTTCTTGACAAAATCCTCACAACTCTTCGAATTTCTTCATCTCGACCAATAACAGGATCAAGTTTCCCAGCTTCTTCAACAAGATCACGACCATAAGTTTTCAAAGCTTGGAAATTTGTATCACCAGAAGCACTTTGAACCTTTTTATCTCCTTTCCCTCTAAGTTTCTCCACTTCAGATTTTACTCTTGCAACACTAATCCCAGCTTCTTTCAAAACATCCCCAATTTGAGAATCTTCAAGAAGACCAAGAATCAATAAATCAACAGCAAGATGACTATCACCACGAGATTTTTGTGCAGATTGTGCTCTTCTTATAACTTTAATCAAAGAAGAACTTGGTGGAACTTGATCAGGTGCAGGAGATTGAGAAGGGATTTTCTTAATTGCTTGATTAAGAACACGTTCAGTTGATTTAGCCGACTCATCACCACCACCAGCATTAGAAATTGCTTGATAAAGAATACCATTTTGATCAGAAACTAAAGAAAGAGCAAGATGAATTGGGGTTAATTGAACATGCCCAGAGTTTTGAGCAAGTTCATGTGCACTAAACAACGCTTCATTTGTTTTGTGTGTAAAGTTTTCTGGATTCATTTCTTAAACAAAAAAAGGGTTTTTGCGAATTGGGGTTTTCGTAGATCGATTGAAAGCTTTCTATAACAATTGATGTGTTTTTTGTTGGAAGGAAGAAGGAGAAGGTTTGGTTTTTATATGAAAGAGAAGAAGAAACTTGAAACCGGTAGAATGAGTAAAGGAAGTCGAAAACTGTAGAAATCCTACAACTAGAAGAATCGAGAAAGAAGTAGAGAATTCGAGTGACGGAAAGGTAATGCTAGTACAGTAAGTTACCTTTGATATCTTACATCACATCTAATTTTATGCCACGAGTATTGTTGGCAGTTTTGTACTGCAATTAGATTGTGCCAAGTGCGATGTTACATTTCAGTACGTGGGATGTGTGTTATACACTCATACCATTACTATGGGCTTATTTCTGACATTTTCCTAAGCCCAATTGTATATAGTTGGGCTACGACTCCATGGATCCATGCTCTCTAACTAATAAAACTGTTTCTTTTTTCTCTTTCTCCTCTTCAAATGTCTTTGCCATTTCAAACTCTTCTTCAACAATGCAAATCTTTTCAACAAATCAAACAACTTCAAGCTCACTTTATAACCAGTGGTTTTTTCCAATATTGCCCTTCTCGCACAAAACTTTTAGAATTTTGCGCAATTTCTCCAATTGGAAATCTTAACTATGCTACTCTAATCTTCGATTCAATTGAATCTCCTACTACTAGTGATTGGAATGCTATAATTCGTGGTTTTGCGAAAAGCAACGAACCCAAACACGCCCTTAAGTATTACCAGTCCGTATTTTTAAGTACTAAAATAAGACCTGATGCACTTACATGTTCCTTTGCACTTCAAGCTTGTGCGCGTGTTTTAGCTTTATTTGAAGCTAAACAGATTCATAGTCATGTTATTAGATTTGGTTTTTTTGCTGATGTGTTGTTGGTAACAACTTTGTTGGATGTTTATGCAAAAGTGGGTGATTTAAATGATGCACAGAAACTGTTTGATGAAATGGGTAAGAGAGATATTGCAACTTGGAATACTTTGATAGCTGGTTTTGCTCAAGGGAGTCGATCTAGAGATGCTTTGGAACTGTTTAAGAGAATGGGGGTTGAGGGGTTGAAGCCAAATGAGGTTACTGTTATTGGTGCTCTCTCTGCTTGCTCGCAATTGGGTGCTTTGGCTGCAGGTGAAGCTGTTCATGGTTATGTTAGGGAGGAGGGTTTAGATGGGAATGTGCAAGTCTGTAATGTACTTATTGATATGTATGCAAAGTGTGGGTCAGTTGCCAAGGCTCGTAATGTTTTTGATTCAATGAAATGTTTGAAAAGCCTTGTGTCATGGAATACCATGATCATGGCACTTGCTATGCACGGGCATGGATCAGGTGCACTTGATATTTTTGACGAAATGGGTCGTGTTGGAGTGGTACCAGACGGGATCTCGTATCTTGCTGCACTTTGTGCGTGCAACCATGCCGGTTTAGTTTCGGATGGCCAACGCTTATTTAGAGCCATGGTTGGAGCTGGAATTATGCCAAACGTAAAGCACTTTGGGAGTGTGGTAGACCTTTTAGGTCGGTCAGGGAGACTCGAGGAGGCTTACCAAATCATAAAATCTATGCCTATGACCCCTGATGTAGTTCTATGGCAGACCTTACTTGGAGCTTCCAAGACATTTGGGAATGTTGAGATGGCAGAACGTGCTTCTAGAGCATTAGTAGAGATGGGATCCAATAGTGATGGTGACTTTGTGTTGTTATCAAATGTATATGCTGCCCAAGAGAGGTGGGATGATGTTGGGAGAGTTAGAAAGGCTATGAAAAAATATGATGTAAGGAAGGTCCCAGGTTTCAGCTTCACTGAAGTGAAAGGTGTGGTACACAAGTTTGTTAATGGTGACCAAAGCCACCAAGACTGGCAGGAGATTTATAAAAAATTAGATGAGATAGGTTTTAAGATTAAGGAGTATGGATATGTTCCTGAAACTAATTATGTTCTACATGACATCGGAGAGGAAGACAAGGAAAACGCATTGTGTCACCATAGTGAGAAGTTGGCTGTAGCTTTTGGTTTAATTAGTACTAATGGTGGAACCCCAATCCAAGTGAATAAGAATCTCAGGATATGTGGTGATTGCCATGTTGTGATTAAACTTATTTCTAAGATATATGACCGTGAAATAATTGTGAGGGATCGATCCCGGTTTCATCATTTCAACGAGGGTTTGTGCTCCTGTGGGGATTATTGGTGAGGGTGTTTATTCTGATGGAAAATGATCTTGTACTGCTCATTTCACAATGGCCTCCAGTGGTTTATTGCACAACAATAGGTAATTATGACATAAAACCCATTTTGGGTCAGTCGGCGAGACTCTGCAAAAGGAGAAAACGTACTCACAAATGCCATCAATTCACCACCCTCATCATCACAGGCATCACCATCTTTTTATATCCTTGTGGCCACATACAAAGGCTATAACTTGAATGAGAATTTCCTCTGTTTTATGATATGCCACATTATCTCTTGAGAAATGAGAGAGAAGCTACCAA
>JABWDY010019697.1:3369-21047 GCA_013358455.1 Thalictrum thalictroides | reverse complement strand
ATATATATATCAGTTGGTATCAGTTTTTCTTACATAGCATGATATGTGTGTTTTACATGTTCATATCTTATATCTTGCTATGGATGGTGCATATATACATGTTTTTCAGGGTTTATGTTCTTTATATCTTTTGATGATACCCTGTTATGTTTATATGTGGTTCACATCAGTTCATGCTTCACACACCTGTTTCTTTTATACATATCATGTTGTGTGTGCTTAGCATGATGCCATGTATCTCTGTTGGCTAACCCTGATACATCTTTTCTTTATCAATTGGTGTTTTCAATTGGTTATCTGCATGGTTATGCTAACTCTCCTTGCATCATGTTCTCAGTGTTTGTTCACAGTTGGACATCATTTGGGATCTTTTTATGTTTGAGCAGGGACCCTTTGTCAACTTTTGACAAAAAGGGGGAGAAGAGATATATGAATATATAGGTTGATGTATGATATGTGTATGCTTTATGTTTTTACATATGTTTGTGCATACATGGTATGATGTGCTTCATGTTGATATCACATATGAGTGATGGTTTTTAATTCTTGATCATATATATGTTTATGTTGCTAACCTTAACCCTAGTATGCTAGTGTCTTTTTCAAGATTATATCTACAAGCACATACTAAGGGGGAGCAAAGGTTAAGGGGGAGCTGTTGCCTACAAGAGACTCATATGTTGGTCTATGTTTTCAATAAACATGTGTTATGTATAATATTCATATGATGGTTTTTGTCACAAGTTCCCAAAGGGGGAGATTGTAAATGTTATATCTTGTGAATTGTGACAACCAAGGGCATAATGGACATTTCACATGTACTGTAAGTTATATAAGTCTTTGTATTAGGTCTAGGTCTTGGTGTTCAAGTGTCCGGAGGCCTACGGAGTTGAAGACATCAAGAATGGACGTGAACAGCGGCAACCGAGCACACCCGGGAGTAAAGTAGGTAGGTCAAGCAGGTAGCTGAACTGTACTGGATTTGACTGATGTGCTGGAAGGAGGAATACACCATAAGGTCAGTCGACTGACCGTTTGGAGGGTTGACTGATCTTTTAAGGTCAGTCGACTGACATGCAAGCATCTAGTGGCAGTTTTGGTAAATAAAGGGTCAGTCGACAGACTGACGGGATATGCTGGAGTACTTGAAGAGTGGATGTAGGCTTCATTGGCCGAACCACTATAATCTTGTCTAGTGGGGTTTGCTCTCTTTACTTAAGTTTCTTATTTGCTTTGTAGTTTATCTTGTTGGAAATCTCTACCTCTCATCAAACCAATCTTCAAGTTGATTTGTATTGTGGTCGAGGAAAGGGTGAGAGTGCCTCTTTCTCTACTCACCCCCTCAACTCCACAACAAATCTAGAACTAGAGTTGGATAACTTAGTTCATTGATTAAGGTTGATTTATTCATCCTAATCTAGTTGAACAAGTATCCAACGACTAGGAGGTTGAGTTGATACTTAGTGTAGAGATTGAAAACTAACTCCATAGTTGTTCATCATTTTGATTCATGCTTGTTGGTGTTATATCTTGTTAGTATCGTGCTTTGGATTATCTTTTATATTCCGCATTTATTTATCCTAAGCATATCTGAGTAAGTGTCAGTTTTATCTTTGAGTTTGTTGTTGGTGGTGATCTTTGTTAGCATAGTTTTTAAATAGTCTATTCACCCCCCCCTCTAGTTATTGGACACCATTGTGTAAGGAATATCATGATCCATCTGAGGATGAATCGGGAGATAGTGATGAAACGAACTTCTCAACGGGAGGGAGTAACATCACCAACTTGGATTGAAGTATTTGCAACATATATTAGTGTAGCTTGCATGCATACATATTTTATATTATTTCTCACATTGTTTTCTATCTCTTATAGGTAATAGCCAATTGGACACACACACATGCATATCATTAATTCATTTTGCATACACATATTTGCACACACGCACAAAATAGCCTTATACATCAATATGGCCACTTGGCTCGAATTACCAAAGGATCTTCGGAAGGAGATAATAAAAAAAGTAGCTAAAGATGAATCTAAAAGACTCCTTCCGATGCTCCAAAGGTTTGCTTATGGACTGCGCATACGTAAGTATCACGAGCTAGAATTTTTGCTTTATATTGATAAATAGTTATGTATGAACGCTCGGTCTTAGGAATCTGACCATAAAAGACAATCATTGCATGCATCATTTACATTTCTATCCACAACATGTTTATTTTTTGTAAATTACGCAAAAATAAAAAAATATTGTTTTAGTCGTTGTAGTATACTAAACTTGAAGGAATAATTCTTTCAAAATGGAGACAAGGAAATGTACCAGAAAATAGGATAAGGACAAGCGTCAAGCTTAAGGTAATATCCTACCTTTATTTTATCATATATGTTACATAGATACTATGTCATATCTTGTTTGGGGGTGGGGTATTATATTACCTAGCTTGACGTTTCCATGTTTTATTTATGACTATAACAAGTTTTACAAAAATCCAAAAATATTTGTTTTTTGTTTTTAAAAGGTAGATTTGGTGATTTTTAATGATAAGAATAGATCTTTAATTGTCATGATTAGGAATTGCTTGTATTTGAAATTCTTATATGATCATTAATAAGTCAAGAGCATGTTTTATCCCTTAACATAGATTTCGTTCATGAAAACATTGACTCGCTTATTTTTGTGCATATAATGTTAATTAGCATAAATCAAGTTGAGATTGATTGATCTTCTAGGAAACCCTAAAAATAGTGTTGAAATTATTGTTAAGCCAAGTGAGATTTGTGTCTTTCTTTCTTTGGAGTGTATTTACGTACATCCGGGCCCGAGGGACCCAATTCTTGCTAAATTTTTGAGTTCGTTCTTAGTCTCTTCATTTTATTTTTCTAGTTGATTACAAGGATGAAATCAAGTGGGTGTAATATAAACTTAGGTTTTGTAGTTTATCTCAAGATGAATTCACCATATATTTACCTTGAAAATGATTTTGAACATTAGAAAACCAAAAATAGCCTTTTTAGCCTACATGTCTTATTTATCCAATTAGGAGCCCCTTTGAGCCTTTATATAAGTTTTTTCTTTGTTAGCCAATTATCCCGACCCAACTCCAATCCGAAGTATAACCCCAAATTATTATTTCCATTACCTATTTTGCCGAAAATGTCAAGGATGACAAGTTTTGCAATGAAAAAGTGAACAAAGTGTCTCCAAGCTAAAAAGGAAGAGTATTATGCATATCAAAAAGTTTGAAGATATAGTTTTTATATACTAATCTCTCCTCTTGAATAAGAAAAATAGAAAAGAAAAATTCAAGAGAAGAGAGGAAAAGTGAAGAAGTTCCACAAGTTACAAATCAAAGTGAAGAAATGAGTAAAGAAGGAAATTCTACAAAAAATCTCAAAAAGTTGTTAAGTTTTGAAGATCTTTGATATTTTTGGTATTTCACTAAAATCCTTTTATCCCTTTTCAATATCCAATACCTAAGCCAAGTTACAACCTATTTATGTTTAATTGATTTAAGGTTATATGTGGTGAAAAGTGGCGAGTAAATGTGAAAACGCTAAGGTGAAATACCCGACATCCTTATATGTAATCAACATTCCATTCATAAGAGACTAACTAATGCAATGTCCGTTCTTTTCTTAATGTATTATGCAATGTGTAAGACGTTTTCTTTTCTTTCCATTCCTCACATATGTGGTGCATATACATATACACACATTCTTCGGAGTGATATTTTTCTTTGAAAGTATGCCCGGTGAGGATTGCATCAAAACACTATTGTGAAGGTAACTTAGTAGAGATATCTTTTGATATGAGACTTGTGTTACTAGGCATTATTTCACCTTTATACGTTATGTCAAAGTGATTAGTGAATTATCTCTATCTTGAGAAATAAAACATAGTCTTATATGTTAGTGTTGATTATACTAATGGATTATGTAAGCATGAACTCATTATGTTGAAAGAAGGTTTGCACTTTGAATTTGTTCATCATCATCTCTTCCTTTGGAGTTTGTGGGTATCTTCCCTGGAAAACCCTCACGATACTACAACTCATCCTATTAGGGGATCCTAAAGGTTTAATGCCTTGTTGCATATCCTAAATGCAATCGTACATTGCCTACGAAAAGGTAAATATCTAATTTTATTTTAAAATGAATTTTTTTTCGCCCTTATGCTTTTTATTTCGCCCTCAACCAAGGTGTTGTTTGGGGGTGTTTGATCAGCGCTCAAAAGTGTAAATATATCCCTCTAACTCATGTATATTTGTCCCAAGTTATGATATAAAGTGATATGATATGTATGGTATTGTTAGAATTACGTGTTTGTAGGTGTGTTTTCGCCCGAAAAAGCTAAAAGGAAGCAAAATGCGGCAGAAAAGCAGTTTCAAGTAGCCAACTTAACGCAGTTAAACAAAAGGGTTAGAGAGCTCCGAATTTGAAGCACAAATAGGCAATAGAAAGCTCTTACTTCCTACTTCAAGACTATCAAGATAGATCACAGAAAACATTTATGGAACCAGGTTAAAAAGGCTCGTCAAAACCTGTCAGACCTAGTTTCTGCTGGACGTTTTTAAGCCTCTTGGGCTTCTTGGAAGTCGGGTTTCTAGAAGAAATTTGGACCTAATATTTTTACTGTGTCTTCCACGTGGTTTGAATAAGATCTCCACCAAATTTCAGCTGCAGAAGCTTCCTACAAGTTATTTAATAAATTGCAAACTCTTTTCTAGCAATTTTCCAGGAGTTCTAGGGTTAGAAGGACTCCTCCCTATATAAGGAGAGGAGAGCCACGAAATTCATTGTACTTTGATATTAAATTGAAGTGTCATATTAGGTTTTACTTTATTTTATGTTAAAGAAGAAGTTCCATTGATTATATTACAAGTCTATTTACTTTTCAAGTTCAAGTTATTTACTTTTCAATCGTATCTTTACTTTATATGCAATTTACTTTTCCGTCTTTAAATTCTTGTCTTTTAATTATGTCTTTTACATCTACGATTATCATCATCACCACAATCATCATGAGCTAATCGATTCATGGGGCTTTACAAGTGGAGTAGGTAAGTAGAAGAATTTGCTACAAGTGTTCCATGTTTGCCATGCTAGGAAGGTAACTGTTTTATGATTGATCACATAGGATAGTTTTTACTCTTTGTTCTTCATAATAAATAAAAGAGATATCTTTTTGCATGTGTAGAGACTTTTGAGCCTCATACGCCTCTTAACATATTTTGGCATCGAGAGAGAGAAAATAGTTAACAATTAGTATAACGAGTTGTAATTCACTACTTGCATGACGGCATCGAGATGAGAGGTACTAGGTCTTGAATACTTCTTGAGGTCAAGTTCCTGGGTCGAGAGCAAGGAAACTCACTACCAATATTGCTTTGTCTATGAGTTATAGTTGGATGCTTGGGAAACAAACATGAGTAGTTAATTTTGATATTTACCTATGAAACGAAGTAATACCCCGCTTTTCCTTCCATATTCGAAACCATTATTTTATATTGCTTGCATTTACTTTACTTTAGTTTAATATACTCTCAAACAATCAAACTCCTACAATTCATAAATCCATTCATAAACGATATCATCCTTCATCGTTGTTTCATGCTTGTAGCTAATTACCCAATTTTTGGGTGAGTGGATTCGATACCCCCGATACTTGCCTCTACACTAGTTTTAGGATTAGTTTAGTTGTTAGAATCACAAAGGATAATATATCTAGCAGTGCCGGTAGTATTAACACGTTCTGCAGCTGGGATTACTAGCACTGATGATTTGACGGTAATAACCAAAAATCGTCAAATCAAGTATCTTTCACTCATGTATATTATATATAAATTAAGGGTCTATATACAATATTCAAAACAAATTCACAATGAACCTGATTTTCCTATTCAATAAACATTTCAGGATTTCACAGACCAACAATCAAACATGTAAAACAAATGCAAAACCAATTTTTTGCTCACATCGAACATGAAAATTGAAGAATATAACTCAAACAACAATTTGTTCATTTCTGGCAAAACCCCAAATCAAATCATCAAGCAAAATAAAATCATACCAGAAATCCCAGCATCATGGGCATCAAATCAACAAGCCTTTTCATTTTTCTGAATGATGCAACTACTGCAACAGGAACTGAAAGAATCCTATACCAGACATTAGTACTACTTCAGGCAGCACATACGTTCATGCTAACACATGTATGAGCTAAATAAGTATATCAATATTATTATTGCATTTTTTGACACATTTCTGAACAACTTTTGTACAAACAGATCCTGAAAGGTGATAACAAGGAATGTTGAAAACTTAATGGCTTACCCACTGTAGTGGTACTACATTCATCAACCAATCAAAAGGCGACACGTGGCATTATAACCGACCTGAAGAAGTACTACCGACCCGACCTGATATGACATTATCGACCTACTTCTCTCAATCTATCAGCTCGGCCAGTACCAATATAGAAACGTATCACAATTAGATACTGAAGATATCCGAGCGGCACGCGGACTATTAGTTACCTTTTATAACTCATTCACTTAATGATTTGAAAATCAAATAATGTCGGTTATCTTGCGTATCAAGGAAGATCTCTGGATCACCGCCTCATCATCTTCTATAAAACCTAAGAACTACGGTGGCTTGATTTCTAAGTTCAACATCCCCGAACTAGAGTACGTAGGCAACTTCGACCTCAACCGAAGTGCAGCCCTTTCCATCATCAAATCCCCCTTTTGGTCCTCATTATCAATCCGACCTAAAGTAGTGTGTTAGTCTAAATTTAGGTTAATACATTTGGCACCGACTGTGGGTTCTGATCATATCAGAAGTAAATCCATCCCATCCAAAATCTTCTTGAGAAACCCTAATTTTCCAATGGCCTCCCAAGAAGAAATCACCTCCCATCTGCAAGAAACAATCAGAAAACTGCAAGAGGAGATCGCTGCGCTCCGAGCTAAGGAGGGTACATCCACCAGCAGCGATCAAACCGCTCATCTCAACCAGCAGCGAGCCGACCTACAGGTCGACACGAATACACAAGCGAATCTCAACACACTTAACCAGCAATTCGAATCCTTCCGAGCAACCCAGGTCGCTCAGAAAAGCCGACTCACCCAAGAGCTCGCTTTACAAGCTCTAGCTCAATGCCATACCTCACCGTTCACCACCGATCTGCAAGGTACAGGTTTTCCAACCAAACTTAATGCTCCAAAGTTTGATCAATATTCTGGGGTCGGAGATCCAACCGACCAAATCAAGTCATTCAGGAAGTCGCTTCCGTTGGTGAAGGACGAGTCCATACTCTGTACTCTGTTTCCATCCAGCCTTACAGGCCCAGCGCTGGATTGGTTTCACAAGCTACCTCCCAATTCAATCAGCTCGTTCAACGACCTGGAGAAGCAGTTCGTTCTGTCGTACATCTACAATCAGAAACGACCTGTCACAATCGATTGCTTATTCCAAATCAAGCAACAACCAGGGGAGTTACTAGCTGATTACTTCAGGTGTTTTATGTCAGAACTCAATCTAATCCATGACTTCAATAAGGGTCATGAACAACTTGTTACTATTGCCTTTTATAATGGTCTATGCCCAGGGTCCGACCTCCACAAGGAACTGGCCATGGATCGACCTACTGAGCTGGACGACTTGCACCTCAGAGTATCGGTACATAAGGCTGGAGACCGAGCTCAAGTGACATGAAAGCTTGAACGTCGTCAATATGGTTGAAGGACACAACGGCAAAGGGAAAGCAGGGAACAACAAACGATTCAAAGGTAAACCTCTCCCTATTGATACTAGAGAATCTTACTGTTTTTCCCGACCTGCCGATTATATTTTCGAAAGGGTCAAGAACAACCATTGGTGCAAGATCGGAGACTTCACACAATTAGAAGATTCTCCTGGTCGCCCTTATTGCAAGCTCCACAAGGTTCGATGCCATCAGACAGGTGATTGCCGAGTGTTGAAGCGACACCTCAACCAATGGGCAGATAAAGGGCATTTGAACAATTACATTGTCAAACCTTCAAATGGCAAGGGCCATCCAGCAGGAAAGAGGTCGAGAACTCCTAGACGTTCTCAACGTGATGACCGATCTGGAAGCAGAGCTCGTTCAGCGAGTAGATCGAAGAGTCAGGGGCGCAGCGTCGTCCAAAGGTTGGGTCCCATGTAATTGTCACGGTGATGACCTCCGTGATAAGATCAATAAACAGGTTGCTAACAGGATCGACGAATAGAGTGTAAGCTCGAACAGGGTCATTAACACCATCTATGAAGATGTTCCTCCTAAGCAGGTCAGAGAGAAAAGAAGAAGAGTTGAACACCTCATGTATGTTTTTCAGATCGGCACTCAAGCAAACAAAATTCTAGCCATTCAACGATCAGATGCTAATATATGGTTCAATGACACCGACCTCAACAAGATTGTTTCTCCACACAATGATGCTTTAGTCGTAGAAGTCAAAATTGCAGATTACAGAGTCAAACGTTGCCTGATCGATCCAGGAGCATCTTGCAACATCTTGACCTACAGAACATTCAAGAATATGAGGATACCTGATTCCGTTCTCATTCCCGAATTCAAGTCTATCATGGGGTTCAACAATTCTAAGGAGGAACCACTGGGTGACATCTGGCTCCCAGTGACTGTAGGTCGAAAGGAAGACAAAACATCTGTCACCATCAAATTCACCGTACTCAACATAGCAAACAGATACACCTCGATCTTGGGAAGAAGGTGGATCCATGCAATGAAAGGAGTTCCTTCCACCTATCATCAGGTCTTCCGTTATCCAAGTCCCAACGGAATAATGGAACTCCACGGCGACCAGAACGCAGCTCAGGAATGCCACGAGCTGACTGAAGCTATCCCTAGAATAGCCACTTCGACCTCCAAGGTACTCCAAATTGAAGTGAGCAAGGTGATTGAGCTCCCGACCAAGAAGAAATATCCCTCTACCTCTGGCAAAGGTAAGGAAATCGCCAACCCTCAATAGCAACTAAAGAAGGAGCCACCAAGCTCCAATACCAAGGCACTCGGAAGCACAGATCCAGGTATCAAGGTCAACATTGGCACCACCGAGGAGCCTAAATTCGTTTACATTGGATCCTAACTAGGTAAAGATCAGTTCGATGAATTTGTAAAATTTCTTTCTATGAATATAGATGTTTTTGCTTGGTCGTATACCGATATGCCTGGGATAGATCCATCTATTGCTTCCCATAAATTGCTTGTAGATCCCACATATCGACCTGCTAAACAGAAACCGAGAAGATTGTCTCCCAAATTTCACCTAGCTGTAAATGAGGAGATTAACAGACTCAAGCAGGTCGGTTTCATCAAGGAAGTTGACACACTAGATTGGTTGGCCAACATAGTTCCAGTTCTAAAGAAGAATGGCAAGACCAGAGTCTGCATCGATTTCACTAGTCTAAACAAAGCTTGTCCTAAAGATCCATTCCCCCTTCCACGGATCGATAGACTCGTCGACCAGACCTGTGCTTTCAATCTATTATCTTTCATGGATGCTTACTCAGGTTATAACCAAATCCCAATGCACGAGCCAGATCAGATCAAGACTTCATTCACAACCGAGCAGGGGATCTTTTGTTACAAGGTCATGCCATTCGGCCTCAAAAATGCAGGAGCAACCTACTAGAGCTTAGTCACTCGGATGTTTGATGACCTCTTAGGTCGAATAATGGAAGTGTACATCGACGACATGCTAGTCAAAAGTACAGCCCAACAGAATCACTTAGAGAATCTAGAGGAAGCATTCAATCGACTCCGAACTCATAGAATGAAACTCAATCCAGAAAAATGCATGTTCGGAGTCAGCTCGGGAAAATTTCTTGGTTTCTTGGTTACTAGACGAGGGATTGAAGCTAATCCTGACCAGATCAGAGCCTTTGTTCAGATGCCAAGTCCGACCACAAAGAAGCAGATCCAGAAGCTCAACAGCATGGTATCCGCTCTCAATAGATTTATTTCTAGAGCATCAGATAAGTGTCGACTGATGCTTTAACTTCTAAAGAAAGGTGCAAGTTACGAATGGACCACGGAGTGTGAGAAAGCTTTTCAAGATCTCAAAACTTATCTCTCTACTCCTCCAGTTCTAACCCGACCTAATGATGGCGACATCCTTGGTATCTACTTAGCAACCTCTGACTTCGTTATTAGTGTTGTTCTGTTCAAGGAGGAGAACAAGGTCGAGCGACCTATCTATTTCTGAGCTCAAATTTGCTTTGCATTTTACTCTATCTCAAATGCATTTGCCTGGAAACACTTAGGTCGAATCCTTACTTCGACCTATGCTTACCATACCTTACACATGGCACTAGCATAATTTGTTAAGTTATAACTCTATCTCATAACTTAACTTGGTTTTAAGTCCACTAATACGAACGACTTAAAACGAGCTCAATTGGCCTTGCATATTCCCTATCTCTTATGCATCGCCTGGTTATATTTAGATCGACAACAGCTCGATTCTACAGATATGCATGAAATTTTCTAAGTTATTCATTCATTTCGAGCTATCTGTCACAGCTCGAAATCACTATACTTAGTAGAATTTCACAAAGACTCAAATCATAAAAGAAAATTCTAACTTTTATTGATAAAGAGTATCTACGTGTATAAATTTTTAAGTTCTAAACACTTAGAAAAATTTTACATTTGGGGGCTCGACCTAATCCGAGCACCCCTAGCTATTGTCTACTTGATCTGTACTATGCGTATCTCTACTTGGGGGCTTCCGCGCTCCAGCACCTCGATCTCCACTTGGGGGTTTCCGCGCTCCAGCAGCTCGATCTTCTCTTGGGGGCTTCCGCGCTCTAATAGCTCGAATAGATCCGACCTGCAAAACATTTACGAGCGGAATACAACATAACAGGTATTCTATTTTACACGTTTAGATTGCAAGTAAGGCATACTATATTTTAAAAGCTTCAGATCGCCTGCTAGCGGCTGTCCATCTCGTCAGAATAGAATTCAACCTTCTGAATAATCCACCAGGCTAACTTGGAAACTAGACCGACCAGAGGCTGTTACAACTTTTTCACCAAAGTTAAATAAAGTTAAATGCAGAGAGTAAAAGGTCGCAACCGATCTCCCGAAGAAGATCAGTCACTATTGTTTTAGCTCACATGAGCTCAATCAAGCCAGGTCGCAATCGATCTCTCTAAGAAGATCGATCACTACTGTTTATGCTCTAACGAGCTCCAGTAACCAGATCGCAACTGATCTCCCGAAGAAGATCGGTCACTAATGTTTTTTCCGCTCACACGAGCTCAGGATCAAATCGCCAACGACTTTTTCAGGCCGAAGACTAATGTTTTCTGGCACCACGGCCATATCACAACCAAACATTGTTTTTCCACAGAAAAAGAACAAGTAAAACCTCACATCACTCGGGGCAAGAGAAGAGATCATTCAGCGCGATCAGGTTCATTGCCTAGCTCCGCCGCAGGGCCCACAGAGGTGTCTTGTGGAGTATCCTGTGCATCTCCCACAAGAGTCTCCTCTTCAACGGGCGACCCCATTTCGGCGAGCTGCGCTTTCAAGGAATTTGAGTAGACCTCCTAAGCTGAATGATTGTTCATTAATCTTTCTCGTTCTGCCTCATACTGCTCCTTCCAAAATTTAGCATCCGCATCCTTCGCAATGATCTCTTTTTCCTTCTCCTTCAATCCCGGCAATGGCAACTCGATTCTTTAACATGTTCACTTGATCTTTCAACTGTTTTGCTTCAAGGTCGGCAACCGCACCAGCTTCAGCTACAAGCCTCAAGCCTTGAAACTTAGCATTCAGCTGTTCCATCCAAATTACCCGATTAGTTTGTACAAGTGTAAGAGAGATTCTAGGATATGATCTTTACTTACCGACGAAATACAAGAATTGATATGAAAACACACTTCAGATAGCTCCATAGCCGCAACAATGGACGCATCAGCCTTCAGAACCATACCTTCATTAACAGCCCGCGAAACAGAAGGGTCAGTAAGGGCACTATTAGTGGTCAGAACCTCGACCTATTCACCGTTCAAGCCAAGGAATTCGAATGGGCCAGGTCGTTATGTTTCCCCGACCTCTTTGCCTTTGTTGTTAGTGTGTTGTAAATCTCTACATCCTTCCAAACCAATCTTCTAGTTGATTTGTATTGTGGTAGAGGAAAGGTGAGAGTGTCTCTTTCTCTACTCCCTCAACTCCACAACAAGTCAAGAACTAGAGTTGGATCACTTAGTTCATTGATTAAAGTGAATTTATTTATCTTGATCTAGTTGAACAAGTATCCAACGACTAGAAGGTTGTGTTGGTGTTTTGTGTAGAGATTAATATGGTACTCCATAGTTTTCATCTTTGTGATATATGCTTGTTGGTATTATCTCTTGTGTATATCTTACTTAGGATTATCTTTTATATTCCGCATTTGTTTATCCTAAGCATCTTAGTTAGTGTCAGTTTTTTACTCTGAGTAAGTGACAGTGTTGTCTTTGTGTTCCCTTGGGGGTGATCTTTGCTAGCATTTTTTTTAAATAGACTATTCACCCCTCCCCCCTCTAGTATATTGGACACCATTGTGTAAGGAATATCATTTGGTATCAGAGCCGAGTTGCTCAATCAAGGTTTCAAAACCTGAGAAAAAAATCCATACACGATGATGTCCACTGAGGGAAGTGCTGTAAACTAACCTCCGTTGTTTGATGGTAAAAATTATACTTTCTGGAAATCTAGGATGAAAATGTTCTTAAATCACTTGATCCCTTATGTTGGGATGTGGTAGAACGTGGTTTTATATGACCCACATTCACTTCTGTTGTTGGTGGCGAGACAGTCACCTCACTGGCACCTATCGACACCTGGTCACCTGCTGATAAAGCCAGATGTCATGCGAATGCCAAAGCACTGAATGGCATTAATTGTGGCATCTCACCTGAAGAATTTAAATCCATCATGACCTGTGAAACTGCTAAGGAAGCATGGAACATCTTGGAACTCTCTCACGAAGGAACTACTCAAGTGAAGGACTCTAAACTTCAAATGCTGACAAGTGAGTTTGAGAGGATGATGATGGAGGATTCTGAAAGGTTTGGGGAGTTCTGGCTCAGGTTACAAGATTGCACAAACTCCATGTGGGGTCTTGGTCAACAAGTGGATGATTCCGTTATAGTGAGAAAAATTCTTCAGTCTCTTCCTACAAAATTTGATCTTAAAGTGACTGCCATTGAAGAATCTAACGATGTAGAAAAGCTTGACTTGAAAGAATTGGTGGGGTCACTACAAACTTTTGAAATGAAAATTGCCCCTAGAACCAGCAAGGAAGATAAACCCGGTGCTGAGAAATCCATTGCGTTTACATCCTCCGCCTCAAATAAACAAAGTGAAGATATTGCTCTTATGGTTAAGAGGTTGGGGAGATTGTACAAGAAGACCAGGAACTTCGTCAGAAACCAGTCTTCTTCCTACAACACAACAGACAAGAGTACTACTAAGCTTGACAGAAGAAAAGGTCAGGGGTCTGAAGGTAAGAAATGTTATACCTGTGGAGGGACTGGGCACATATCTACAGTGTGTCCCAGCAACACCTCCAGACCCATGGCCATGAAGACGACAGCTGAATCAGATACTGACACTGATAGCGACGACGATTCGTCAAAAGATGAGGGTTCCTCCACTAAGAAAGTTCTTATGGCAATTTCTGAGTCCAAACCTGTGATCTCAGGTGAAGACAATGGAGATAGTCAATCAGAGGATGATTCTGAAGATAATGAGTTACAAGAGGCCTATAATGAGCTTTATGAAGAATTTAAAAAGGCCACTAAGAGACTTGAGAGCAACAGGATAAAAATCAGTGATCTAAATGAAGTGCCAGTTGCTTCAAGCTGAGATGGATGGACTTGAAGATCAAGTCACAAATCTTAAGTCATCCTTACTATCTATCTCTGAGGAGAAGGAGACTTTGTCTCAGGAGTTAAAGAAAATGAAGATATCAGTTGGGAAGTCTACTTCCATTCCTGAGATATTAAGTCTAGATCATCTCCTGAAGGTGTCGAGAAGCATTCATGATGAGACCAGATTAGGTTACAGGGCTTCTAGAGAGACAAAGACTTCTGTAGTTGGACAAGGGTTGTTTGTTCATCACAATACCAAGAATTGTTATTATTGTGGTCTCCCAGGACATATTCAGATATTCTGCAGGAAAAGACGGGTTGACAAGAAAAGTAGCAGGGTAGCCTCTCTTAAGATTAAGAAGACAAATCTTGAGCTTCTAGTCAACAAGTCTTCTGCAAGGAAAATCACTAAAGTATGGCGACCAAAGAAGTTGTGCACCTCATCTAGCTCGACTGTCACAACTCTTCCTAAACATTCTAAGTGTCATGTCATTTTTCTCGGCACAAATGACAAGGCGACACCACTACTTACCTAGCACTCATGGCTAGAACTTCTTTCAAAGGCAAGGAAGTGTGTTCTGGACCTTCAGAGATTGATTACTATGCTGAGGATAGTGAATTTGATAGTGATGATCCGTACAAGGGTACTTCTATTGAAGAGACAAAGAGAGTCATTCATGGTCTCAAGGAGGTCATCTCACATCTTGATTCAAAGCATAAGCTTCTCACTGATGAACTTGCCAAAGTCACAGAAGATAGGGAAGAAGCCTATCTCATAATTGATGTTCTTACTGGGGAGCTGATTAGATTCAAGAAAGAGAAAGATCATCTAAAGGCACAAGTATCTATGAAAGCCTCTCACCAAGGGATTGGTTCTAGAAGTTGTTCTTTCAGATCTTGTCCTGGAAACCGCATGTACCATCATCATGTCAAGGAGCCTCAGTCGGTTGCTAACATGTTAGATAAGAGCCTTCACATAGCTATGACTAGGCATAGTAGATCTGTGCCTAAGTCTTAAACATGGAGGCACCTTAGCATCCCGTCCAGCACCTAGCTCTAGGTGTGCCTTTTTGGGTTCAATAATACTTATGTGCCAAATGGACCCTTTGACCGAACGACGAGGCGTTTGATCCCATGTACCCCTTTGTTATATCTTTGTGTTTTGGGCTACGTAGGCAGCTTGTCACTCTGGTTGATAAGTGCAATGCCAGTTTTTATATAAGTCTTACTTAGTGTATTTCTTATATATCTATGTATACAGCGTTTCACGTTCATATCCTAAGTGTTTCAGGTAACAGGAAGAAGATGTGCTGATAGTTAATCTCTTAAGCCTGTCTCTTCATGATATGAAAAGTTTTCCCGAGTTGGTAATGCATTCCTATCATGATCTTGACTTAAGTAAGGTTTATCATGTTTATGCTTCTGTGAATGCATTGATCCATTTTTTCAAAAGCATGATAAGTGTGAGTGAACATCAATGGAAGTGGTCGGCATGTCATCGATGCGAGTGAAAACCACGTGTATCTTTGTGGTTGGCGTAGTCGATGGCATGATTGGAGATCATGTTAATTCCTATGTGATGGGCACACTTAATGTGTTTGTGAATTTATGAGATCAATGTTTTTCTTGGGTTCCTTCCGTGTTATCCTGTGGTTATGTGTTTGTCTTCGCATGTTTATGTGGTTCATGTTATATCTTGTTTCATGTGTCTGCCTTGCCATGCATGTATGTCTTTCATGATGATATATCTTGTTGCATGCATTGGTTGTGTCCTAGATGACCCGAAACTGAGATCCAATGTGTGTTAACTATCAAGCATGAAAGATGCATCCGTTTGATGGATTTGAGTTATACGTGACTAAGAGTTTTGTTGATCGGCACTTAATGCATATTATAGTGGATTTGATAAAAAAACTTGATGGATTTGAGAAATGATTGATGTTTGTGATGAATCGAGAAGACAATGATGCACATGTTTTAGTTTTGATGCTGTTTGGAAAGTTGGAGAAAAATTGGATGTGTTGCGGGAGTGTTACAGAAAAAATCAGAAAAATCGGCAAAATTGGGTGTGACAGGCCATCAGTCGACTGACTCTAAACCTATCCTTATGCCATAACTGGAGTCGACTAACCTTTAGAAGTTCTTTGTCTTTCATACATGAGTCGACTGACAGTTTACAGGTGTGGTTACCTTGGCCTGGAGTCGTCTGACCTCAAAGTCTGTTTTATCTTTACAACTTGAGTCGACTGACCCTCAATTCTGTCTTGGGCCGGATCTGACCCGATTTCGAATTCGGTTTTACTTAAAAACATTTTTCTTTATACCATTCATATCCTATTTCGATTTTATCTTTCCTAACCTCCATTAAACCTTCTTTCAAGCTTTCTAACTACAAACTTTTTCAGATCTACTATCTGGTTTCATTGTTTTTCATCGTTTTTCTTCAGATCTGTCTCTCTAAGTTCATATTCTTTCAGATCTGCTTCTTTGAAGCGTCCGTTTCTCAGTTTTTCATCGAGTTTTATCTTAGTTTCGTTTCTCTATTTTCCATGGCACCCAAGAGAGCCAGAGGTTATGGTCCTTCTTCTTCCTCTGTTTTACCTGAGACTGTTGTTTCTCTACCTACATAGTCTTTTGGAGGAGCCCCTGTCTTGTTTCACCCGTCTCCTGCTGGTAGAGATCTCTTCACCAGGAAGTTTTCTCGTAGTCCTATCTCTATTGAAAGAGCAGTAGTAGTAGAGGATCTTGAGCCCTATGATCTCAAGCACATTCTTCTCTCTTCTGGTCTATCTGTTTTTCAAGGGATAGAGAATAAAGCTCATAAACTGACTTCTCAGTACTTCTACTCTAACATCTCTGAGTTTTCTTTTGATCCCCCTTCTTTCAGGACTTATCTCTATGGTTCTGCTTTTATTATCACTCCTGATTTTCTAGTAGAGAGATTTGGTTTTCAGAGGCCCCTTCCTGAGTTCAGAGTCTCTCACCCCTTGTGCCTGACACCGGGCATGGATGTTGATTTGATGCACGAGGGGATGCTTCTGTTGTGGGGCAGGATGTTCCCTTTCTCTGGGGGAGTATCTACTGCTAAGATGAATGCCAGGTGGAGGGTACTTCACAGGATCATGATGAGCACGGTGTATTGCAAGACTGGCACCTTAGCAGAGATTCAGAAGGATGAGGCCTTCTAGTTGTGGAGAGCAGCTCTGGGTGAGAGGTTGGATATCTCGTTGATTATCTTGTACAGAATGGCAAATGCATTTGACGGCCCTATCAACAATGCATTGCCATATGGAGCGTGTTGATCAAAAAGCTGGTGCATGGGTGTATTCTGACTGACTTAGCAGCCTGGGTGAGTGCACTGGAGCCTCTTAGTAGGAAGGCCTGGAGGGCAATGAAGATACCTAAGGGACCAGGAGAGCCAGACTTTGAGGACAGAGTGCTCGACTACCTTGGCAGGATGGAGGAGGTGGTCCACATGCAGACTTTGTCTATTCAGGACATGCAGGCTACTTTTGCATCACATGGTCGTCAGATACAGGACACCAGTGAGTATATGAGAGACCTGGGACTTCATCAGATGCCAGCTTGGAGGAGAGTAGCTGATAAGCGCTCAAAAGTGTTTGCGAGGAAGCTAGTTGTTTTATGATTGATCCCCATAGAATAGTTTTTGCTCTTTGTTCTTCATAATAAATAAAAGAGAGATCTTTTTGCATGTGTAGAGACTTCCGAGCCTCATACTACCTTTAATTTATCTTGGCATCGAG
>JABWDY010019663.1:5819-20271 GCA_013358455.1 Thalictrum thalictroides | reverse complement strand
TTTTGTTTTTTTGGATAATTAACAAAGCATATGATATGATGGGGTAGATTATTTTTCTTTTTCGGCAGAGATAACGAAGTAGGTTATTGACTTATGTCAACATGGACTTGGTAGGCGTAAGGTGCATAGGTGTGCACTCCTTTTCAATTTTTAACCATTTCCCCGCCCCTTTGTATCCGATTTTCTGCCGGGAGGCCGGATTTCAGAGTCAACAAGTGCGCCATTTTGTTATTTATAAATGAAAAAGTACGTGCACCATCTTTACCAGGCCAAGCAGTAGTAGAACATATATATTGCAATCTTCATAACAATGACAGCCATGACTGTCTTGCTCTTTTTTTTAAGAAGCTTCATTTCAAATTGTGGACTTTTCTTTTTACAGTTTTGGGATGGGTAGGTCTATATCAATATACATAATCAACCAAATTAGAAAAAGTTGAAGGCTTCAGGAAATTTTCCAATACAGGGGGCATTGCCATTTTGGTCTGTATATTATAAATTAAATATTAATTTTCAAGCAAATTTGACTGCCCTTTTAACATGAATTCGATCGATATGGACTCAAAAAAATACTGTATTTTTGCATGCGTCCACCTGTCAAGGGAAAAACATTTTTTGATTCATTAGTGGAACAAACATATCAAACCCTGTGGCGACCCTTGAGGACTAAATCCATGTCTGCTAAATGTAAATGGGGAACATATTGAGCAGTAATGATGTTCTAATCTTAATTTCCATGTCAAGATTTGTTTTTTTTTATAATCTTTAAGCAATCATTCTTTAATAAATTTGAAAATGGTAGAAAAAAACATCAAGAAAAAAGACTTCCTTTGGGTTTGGATTTCTAGTCTAGAAGGGTCGTTTGTTTTTTATTAAACAATCTAAATGATTGAACTTAAATGGGCGGACCACCGTATTCAGTCTTCATACGGTTTGTTTGAGTTAAGTGGTTCAGTGTTTAATTGGTACATTAAGTATATATTAGATTAAGCAGTCTGTAGATTAAGTCATTTAGATAGAATTTTTGGCTGAATGAATCATTTAGGGCCCGTTCGGCAAACAGTTATAAGTTAGGAAGGAATTTCTCACGAAATAGCTAGTCGTGAAAGTCGGGAAAACTAAAAACAAAACTTACCGTGAAAATGCATTTTCCGACTTTTTAGTTTTGTTATCGAACTACTTATTACTTTCCTCCTTTTAAAAAATTAGAAAATGCATTTTGGACCTATTGCCGAACGAGCCCTTAATAACTTCTTGTATTCAAAACTTAATGCTTGGTAGCTCCTGCAACCATCATGGCAAGATCTTGCAAACTGAGATGGAAAGACTGGAGTTCAACAAAATGTTGATGATCACACATTCACACATCAATCTCCTCACAGCAACACTGACTCGATCATGGATCATAGCCTTCTCCCTCTCACTGGAAGAAGATTCAGATGTGGTGAAGAAGACATTGGTACTCGTTTCTCCCAGAATTAACTTCTCTCTTGCTACACAGCCTATAAGTGAAGAACTGAAGACTGAAGTCTGAAGAATACGTTTTGGCGCTTCATTTCCAAGGAGTTGACTCTATTTTGGCCTTGGGCTTCTGGTGTTTTTTTGTTTCTAAGGCCTGTTAGGCCCAATATCAGTTGTAAACACCTATCCCTAATGAGGTAAGGCCCAGTCCCCCTCAAAACCTTTAAAGTTTTATCAATATACAGGTAGGGGTCCGGTGAAAGCCCACCCCATCTTTGGGTTTTTTTGGTGTATTCAGTGATATTCAGTGCTTAACTAAAGAAAAAACAAACGACCTCTTAGCAAAGGCCACTTACCCACACTTGAATGCAGTTATGGAATGGACAATGGATTGTTCAAGTGTCTGATTGAGTCCAATATGAAGTCCATTATGTTATGCTTTCTAAAAACAAGAAACCAAACCATCTTAGACCCAAGTACCCAACCCAAAAACTATAGGGTAAGCAGACCCCCGCCTATATATTGAAAACAATTCACAATCTTGCAAAATGTCTGTACAAGGGTTCATCCAAAGGTGGAACAAATTAAAATAAACCCAATGGTCCCTTTTCATCAAACAAGGAGACTGCAATGTGTGTTGTTCAACGTTCTAACACTTCAACCCAATGGTGTCCAATGGTCCCTTTGAATTTTGATCAAACAAGTGGAACTTATTGCTGAAGTTTATTATAGCTTAGACAACTTCTCCTATTGTTGGTGCTGCTTCAATTCTTACAGTTTTACAGAGATCATTAAACCTATTATTGGTTTGTGCCAAGTTGTTAACAGTATAATGGCCTATTCCAAGCTTTCTTTGACTGCTGCTCTTCTTGTTTTCTCTATGCTTGTCTCAACAATTCCTTCCGGTAAGTATCCAGTGCTATATATCCTTAACTACCCTAGTTCGATGGCAAATTTTAGACTTTGTAAACACATGTATAGCTGATAAAATAGACTTGTTGTTTGTGCAGGAAATGCTGGTAAGATTGTTACTCAGTGGAAATGGATAGGAAAATGCAGGTCGCTCCAACAATGCAGAATATCATGCCTTGCAAAGGGATATGGAAATCAGTATACTGATGTCTATGACTTTCTTGTCATGCTTGATCTTGAAAAAACTTCAACTGTTTGCGGGTGCCCATTAGTTTATAAAGAGGATTCATGGCAATCTGATCTGCCTGCAACAAAAAGATCTGCCTGCAACAACAAATTCAGATACTGATGGAGAGCCAGAATTATTCACAATGTCACAGACAGGGCACCAAACTCTGGCGATGATTTCTACACTGCTGATGCACCTCGTTCTACTTCGTTCGGCAGGCGAAAAAGAAAATCATAATGTAATCGTTTATAAAAATTATGATGATGATTAATTGTCAGATAATGTATTTTCAATAGGTGAAAACAACATTTTGGATGCATATTCTCATAAATAAATTCATTACAATGCACCTTTGGTCTTCAACGGTTTGCGACCAGTCTTATTGTCCTCATTTGATCTGATCTTATTTGTTATAGCCCGCAACCCATTTATAATCTGATCTGCATAGGCCCATAGCCTGTTAACTGCTCCTGATCTACCCAAACCCACATTCCGCAACCCAAACCCACATTCTGCATACTACCACTAACCTGTTAGTTTGCTGATTTTTGTAAATATTGACCGCTGGAAAATTTTAATTTGGACAACACTAGTGCTACTCTTTTAATAGAAAGGCACACCCCATTTGTAATAATGAGTGATTTGTTGAACAAGTTGTTCTAAATCAAATTAGGGTGCATTTAATTTTTTGTTTTAGAGAGTGCCCAAAATAGAATGGGGTGTGCCCGTAGCACAATCAACGCATGAATTGTCCCTGTCCCTGCCTTGCCTGCCGTAGAATTTTGAAAAAACTATACTTTTAGTATTACCCAAACCCACTACTGTAGACTTTTTCTTATATTGCTATAGACAAGCCCAACACTATAGATTACTGTATACAAACCCAACCCAAAAATAAATCCTTGATCCATCTCTGTAAAATATGGGTTGAGCCCGTTTGGCTTTTTCTGACCCAATAAAAGTTGATGATTTTAAGATTCTAATGCAGGCCCAAAATAAATCAATTTCAGACTTTCAGATATGAAGTTGCACCCTTGACTTTCTGGTGAAGAAAACATATGTGCTCATAACATTGCTGTCCTTTGTGACTTGTGAGAACACCAGATTTCAAATCTATGGAACATATACTTCTGAAGTAGTTTTGCTATAACTGATGTATTAACTTAAATTTAGACTAACACACTACTTTAGGTCGGATTGATAATGAGGACCAAAAGGGGGGATTTGATAATGGAGAGGGCTGCACTTCGGTTGAGGTCGAAGCTGCGTACGTACTCTAGTTCGGGAATGTTGAACTTAGAGATCAAGCCACCGTAGTTCTTGGGTTTTATAGAAGATGATGAGACGGTGATCCGGAGATCTTCCTTGATACGCAAGATAACCGACATGATTTGATTGCCGGCAATCAAATCATTAAGTGGTTGAGTTATAGAAGGTAACAAACAGTCCGCGTGTCGATCGGATATCTTCAGTATCTAATTGTGATACGTTTCTATATTGGTACTGGCCGAGCTGATAGATCGAGTGAAGTAGGTCGATGATGTCATATCAGGTCGGGTTAGTAGTACTTCTCCAGGTCGATTGTGATGCCACGTGTCGTCTTTTGATTGGTTGATGAATGTAGTACCACTACATAAGCCCCCTTTTTTTAGTTCGAGTGAAGATCGAGCTGAAAAGAAGATAAATCTTGAATATGTAAGGCTTCCAGGTCGTGTTTGCACACGTGTTGTTTGTAATAATGGCATGTAGTGGGAAGTGCCAGTGTTCTGCCTCGAGCAGTTGAACCGTCAGAGAGAGTAACTGCTACACGTTTTGTCGAAATCATCTTTTGTTGATGCGTGTCCAGATCTAACGGTGTATAATGAACGGACACGGTAGTGGGAATGAACTGTATGCCGGTTCGAATTGCTTGAAATCTCGGCCGTTGATGTAGACAAGATTGAGGGTGAGATTTTATTGGAGGTATCTATAAATAGGAGTGTCATTTTCAATAGAAACCCTTACTGAACTCTACCGAGACGAATTGCTGCCGCTTTATCTTTCGATCTGTTGTGAACGAACGTTCTAGAGGTTAGTTTCTTTTTTTTCCTCCAATCGTATCTTTCAGAATCTATTTTCATTTCTTCATTATGTCTTCATCATCGGATTCGCAAAATGATGAGAGAACTGAGAGTTTGAGCTCGAGCGACTCTTCCGGTGAGGTAGAAGTCATAGATGAGATTTTAGGTGAGGGATCCTCTCTTGGGACCGATCAAGGGTCAGACAGTGAAGATGAGCCCTTGATCGAACACGAGGGTAAGCAGGTTCGAGTTGTAAATAAGAAGTATAGTCGTAAGTATGAAAATGTTAGGTCGTCATTTGGTTTTGCTAATCTTCTGCATATAGAGATAAGATTCTTAGGTGATAAGCTTCTCACCTCGACCTATACTCCTAGAAATCCTTTCTCAGTAGTTTTTACCTTAGCTCAGTTCCGAGCTAGTCTTCGTCTTCCCTTGTCAGATTTGGTCGTAGATTTCTTGAATAACATAAAACGAGCTCCCTGTCAGATGAACGAGAATTTTTGGAGGAATATGTGAGTGATAGATCGGTTAAACCTTTCAAAAGATTGGAACATATCTGTAGCCGACCTGATAGGTCATTTTGCTGTGAAGAGATCACCTAAGCCCGAGCTCCCTGGTTATAATTTGCAAGTGAGACCAGGTCGCTTACCACTGATTCATGGTCCCTCTAGTGATCAATGGTGGGAAGATCTTGTTCTGATCATTGGAAAAGTAACCAACCGATTCCATCTTGACTATAACTCTGTGAATGCTGAAGATGAACGTGAGTTTTTCTTGTGGTTTATTTGTCTACTCATCAATCGGTCTGGGTATTAACATAATGATTTTGTCTTTGCCTTGCAGCTATCCGTGAGGAATTGTATTCGGCAAACACTGCAATTGTGAGCCAATTAAACATATTTGGCTCGAAATCAGACAGCTACAAAATTAATCTTTTCCCCGACCTGAAGGAGTTGTTTATACCTAAAGGTGGGCCGGGTACCATTAGTAAAGAGCTCGCAAGGAGAAAAAGTCTGCAGGCTGACTTCATGGCTCATGTAAAGAAGCTAAGTGCCGAAGACAAAAATAAGACAAAATCTTTGATCGAAGGTGTTAGTAGCTCGGCACCTAAACTTCCATCGGCGACCCTACCTAAACTCGGTGCCTCATCAAAGAAACGACCTCACTCTGCAATGAAGCTCGCTCCAAAACCTCAGTTCGTGACAACCAGCTCGTCTCTGAAAAATAGCTCGTCGCCGATTAGCCAGGTCTCGACCAAGAAATATACAGGTCGGGCAGGAAAGGGAAAGCAAGTCGCCGAAGTATTCTCTCCTGGTCCATTCGTGTATGTGGGGCCGAACAGGGAGGAAGTATCAGTGAATAAAAATGACAGTGCTTTCGCAGACCCGATGGTTGCCCGAGCTGTTAATGAAGGTATAGTTTTGGATGCTGATGCTGCTGCTGTTCAAAAGCAGAGTCTTTTCGAGATGTGTTCACATATGAACTCCTGTATGAGTGTGGTGAGTAACATATTCTTTTAACTTTAATTTCATGTTACCTTCGGTTGGCTAATTCGAAAGTTATTGTGGTCTAGTTGAATGCGAACTTCCAAGGTCTTCGCCTGATCGCAGAAGCTGGGGCTGAAGCAGACCTCGAGCTGAATACTGTGAAAGACTCACTCTTTGAATTTAAGAACCGATCTGTTATTGCTGAGCAGCAGATGAGAGAACTCACTCAGGAACTGTCGAGGAAGAGGAACGAAGCAAAAGTGCTCGCTAAAACTTTAGCAGAAGAGCAAAATAATCATCGGCTCACATATGAGGCTTGGAAGGCGCGATGTGACGACCTGATTTCTCAGCTGACTAACATGGGATCGCTAGAGGAAGGGGGGACGCAGGAGGTGGAAGATGTACCTGCGACACCGAAGGATACCCTGAATGGCCCTGCTGATGAAGTCGTCGTGCCGGCTGAATGATTGTTTCTCTTCTTCTTTCTTGAGTGTATTGGGAGGTTTCTTTTGTTTAAACAGAAAAACATATGGTTCTGAGGCTCGTATGAACAGAAAAACATTAGTGATCGATCTTCTTTGGGAGATCGATTGCGACCTGGTTTGAATGAGCTCGTGTGAGCTAAAACAATAGTGACCGACCTGCTTCTGTAGATCGGTTGCGATCCTCAATTTTCTGCATTTAGCTTTATTGAACTTTGGTGAAAGTTGTAACAGCCTCTGGTCGGTCTAGTTTCCAGGTTAGCCTGGTGGATCGTCCAGAAGGTTGAATTTATTTTGACAAGATGGACAACCGCAAGTAGGCGTTCTGAAACTACTTAATTATAGTATGCCCTATTTTGCAGTCTGAATGAGTAGTATAGAATACCTGTATGTTGCATTCTGTTCGGAAATGTTTTGCAGGTCGGATCTATTCGAGCTATTGGAGCGCGGAAACCCCCAAGCGATCGAGCTGCTGGAGCGCGGAAGCCCCCAGGTGGAGATCTGCATAGTATAGATCAAGTAGACAATAGCTAGGGGTGCTCGGATTAGGTCGAGCCCCCAAATGTAAATTTTTTCTAAGTATTTAGAACTTAAAAATTTGTACATGTAGACACTCTTTATCAATAAAAGTGAGAATTTTCTTTTATGATTTGAGTATTTATGAAATTCTACTAAGTGTAGTGAGTTCGATCTGTGACTGATAGGTCGAAATGAATGACTAACTTAGAAGATTTCATGCATATCTTAAGAATCGAGTTGTTGTCGATCTAAATATAACCAGGCGATGCATAAGAGATAGGAAATATGCAAGGCCAATTGATCTCGTTTTAAGTAGTTCGGATTAGTGGACTTAAAACCAAGTTAAGTTATGAGATAGAGTTATAACTTAACAAATCATGTTAATTCCATGTGTAAGGTATGGTATCGCCTTTCCTTGAGTAGATCGATTCCAAACGACCAGATCTGATTGTTTAGTTCGGTATCGACCAGGAGTGATTGACTAGAACCGTATGTCAGCTCGGTTGGTATAACTGCTTCAACTCCAAAGCATAAGAAAAAATGAGACATGCCTGTGGACGATCTAGGAGTAGTACGATAAGCCCATAGAACATTTTCTAACTCATTAGGCAAATTCTCAGCGTGAGCCTCTAGTTTCTTCTTCAGAATCTCCAAGATTTGTCTGTTTGCCGCTTCGGCCTGACCATTACTTTGTGGATAACGAGGAGCTGATCTGGCGTGCTCGATTTTCCACAGGTCGTAGAATGCATTGATTGTCTTCCCAACGAACTGTGTGCCGTTGTCGGTAACCAATCTTTTTGGAAGACCAAATCTTGTAATGATGTTTTCCCATATGAACTTTTTAACATCCTCTTGTTTAATGTTGGAGAGAGAAACAACTTCAATCCACTTGGTAAAGTAATCACATCATGCGACCAGCACGTATTTGAGTCCAGAACGACCTTGCTCGACTAGAGGTCCGACAATGTCCAGCCCCCACATATGAAAAGGCCATGGTGCTGTGACATTGATCAGGTCGTTGGGATGCTGATGGTTGTTGGGAGCAAATCTTTGACAGTCTAGACATCTAAGCACATATCTCTTAGCATCTTCCTTCATCCTTGGCCATAAATAACCTTGATTAATGGCTTTGTGAGCTAGATTTCGACCTCCAGAATGGTTACCGCACTCTCCTTCATGAATTTCTTGGAAGATGTGTTCACCTTGAGCTGGTGTAAGACAACGAAGAAGTACCCCAGTGGCTGATCGTCTGAATAACTTTCCTTCGAGTATCCTATACATAGTGACAGTGTGCATGAGTTGGTTTGCAGCTTTTTTGTCAGCTGGAATGGTTCCATTGTTGAAATAAGAATAGATCGGATGCATCCAAGAATTTTCGAGCTCTTCAGGAGTTGTCTCAATGAGGTCGGCAATAAGATTGATCTGTTCTTCTGTTTGTAGATGAGAAGGTATGTTGGCAATAGCGATGGTGAGAGCTCGTGGCCGATCTGACTGTATAACAGAAGCAAGGAATGCTAGGGAATCTGCATGTCTGTTATCATCTCTAGGGATGTGATCGAGCTTGAGGAACAAGAATTTGGAGGTTAGCTCTCTGGCCTTGGCCGCATACTTCATCAAGTTGAATCCATGGATCTGATAGGCGTTGTTGACCTGATTGACTACGAGCTGGGAGTCGCTGCATATCTTGATGTTTTGTACCCTTAGTTCGAGTGCCATTCGAAGTCCTTGGATAAGAGCTTCGTATTTTGCCTCATTGTTTGTGGTTGAGAAATCTAATCGAGTAGATCTCTCGAGCTGAGCTCCTTCTGGAGATATCAGAACTGCTCCGACCCCACTTCCATTTGCGTTATGAGATCCGTCAATATACAATGTCCATGTGTCAATAGGGTCGTGCTCTTCAGGTCGGGTATCGACCTCTGGTTCCCAGGTGTTGTCTTCGGCAGGGTAATCGACCAGAAAATCTGCTACGATCTGTCCTTTTTGAGATTGCCGAGAGACGAACTCACAGTTGAAATCGCCGAGCTCCGCGGCCCATTTAGCCATTCGACCTGTTTTGTTTTTCCTTTTTAACACATGCCGAAGTGGCTGATCGGTAATGACTCGTACTGTGTGAGCTTGAAAGTAGGGTCTGAACTTACAAGCAGCATACAATAACGCAAGTGCTAGCTTTTCCAGAGGAGTGTACCTTAATTCAGCTTGTTGTAGGACTTTACTTGTGAAATAGATAGGTCGCTCGACCTTGTTCTCCTCTTTGAACAAAACAACACTAATAGCAAAGTCAGAGGTTGCTAACTAGATACCAAGAATGTCTCCATCATTAGGTCGGGTTAGAACTGGAGGAGTAGAGAGATAAGTTTTGAGATCTTGAAAAGCTTTCTCACACTCCGTGGTCCATTCATAACTTGCACCTTTCTTTAGAAGTTGAAGCATCGATCGACACTTATCTGATGCTCTAGAAATAAATCTATTGAGAGCGGATACCATGCCGTTGAGCTTCTGGATCTGCTTCTTTGTGGTCGGACTTGGCATCTGAACGAAGGCTCTGATTTGATCGGGATTAGCTTCGATCCCTCTTCTAGTGACCAAGAAACCGAGGAATTTTCCCGAGCTGACTCCGAACATGCATTTGTCTGGATTGAGATTCATTCTATGAGTTCGAAGTTGATTGAATGCTTCCTCTAGATTCTCTAAGTGATTCTGTTGGGCTGTACTCTTGACTAGTATGTCGTCGATGTACATTCTATTGTTCGACCTAAGAGGTCGTCGAACATCCGAGTGACCAACCTCTGGTAGGTTGCTCCTGCATTTTTGAGGCCGAATGGCATGACCTTGTAACAAAAGATCCCCTGCTCAGTTGTGAATGAAGTCTTGATCTGATCTGGTTCGTGCATTGGGATCTAGTTATAACCTGAGTAAGCATCCATGAAAGATAACAGATTGAAACCACAAGTCTGGTCGACGAGTCTATCGATCCTTGGAAGAGGGAATGGATCTTTAGGACAAGTTTTGTTTAGACTAGTGAAATCGATGCAAACTCTGGCCTTGTCATTCTTCTTTAGAACTGGAACTATGTTGGCCAACCAATCTGGTGTGTCAACTTCCTTGATGAATTTGAGTCTGTTAATCTCCTCATTAACAGTTAGGTGAAATTTGGGAGACAATCTTCTCGGTTTCTGTTTAACAGGTCGATATGTGGGATCTACAAGCAATTTATGGGAAGCAATAGATGGATCTATCCCAGGCATATCGGTATACGACCAAGTAAAAACATCTATATTCATAGAAAGAAATTTAACAAATTCATCGAACTGATCTTTACCTAGTTCGGATCCTATGTAAACGAATTTAGGCTCCTCGGTGGTACCAATGTTGACCTTGATACCAGGATCTGTGCTTCCGAGTGCCTTGGTGTTGGAGCTTGGTGGCTCCTTCTATAGTTGCTATTGAGGAATGGCGATCTCCTTACCTTTGCCAGAGGTAGAGGGATCTTTCTTCTTGGTCGGGAGCTCAATCGCCTTGCTCACTTCAATTTCGAGTACCTTGGAGGTCGAAGTGGCTATTCTAGGGATAACTTCGGTCAGCTCGTGGCATTCCTGAGCTGCGTTCTGGTCGTCGTGGAGTTCCATTATTCCGTTGGGACCTGGATAACGGAAGACCTGATGATAGGTGGAAGGAACTCCTCTCATTGCATGGATCCACCTTCTTCCCAACATTGAGGTGTATCTGCTTGCTATGTTGAGTACGGTGAATTTGATGGTGACGGATGTTTTGTCTTCCTTTCGGCCTACAGTCACTGGGAGCCAGATGTCACCCAATGGTTCTTCCTTAGAATTGTTGAACCCCATGATATACTTGAATTCAGGAATGAGAACGGAATCAGGTAGCCTCATATTATTGAATGTTCTGTAGGTCAAGATGTTGCAAGAGTCTCCTGGGTCGATCAAGCAACGTTTGACTCTGTAATCTACAATTTTGACTTCTACGACTAAGGCATCATTGTGTGGAGAAACAATTTTGTTGAGGTCGGTGTCATTGAACCATATATCAGCATCTGACCGTTGAATGGTAAGAATTCTGTTTGCCTGAGTACCGATCTGAAAAACATGCCTGGGTGATCGACTTTTCTTCTTTTCTCTCTGATCTGCTTGGGAGGAACATCTTCATAGATAGTGTTAATGACCCTGTTTGAGCTCACACTCTATTCGTCGATCCTGTTGGCGACTTGTTTATTGATCTTATCACGGAGGTCGGTGGTGGGACCCAACCTCTGGACGACGATGTGCCCCTGACTCTTCGATCTACTCACTGAACGAGCTCTGCTTCCAGATCGGTCATCACGTTGAGAACGTCTAGGAGTTCTCGACCTCTTTCCTGCTGGATGGCCCTTGCCATTCGAAGGTTTGACAATGTAATTGTTCAAATGCCCTTCATCTGCCCATTGGTTGAGGTGTCGCTTCAACACTCGGCAATCATCTGTCTGATGACATCGAACCTTGTGGAGCTTACAATAAGGGCGACCAGGAGAATCTTCTAACTGTGTGAAGTCTCCGATCTTGCACCAATGGTTGTTCTTGACCCTTTCGAAAATATAACCGGCAGGTCGGGAAAAACAGTAAGATTCTCTAGTATCAACAGGGAGAGGTTTACCTTTGAATCGTTTGTTGTTCCCTGCTTTCCCTTTGCTGTTGTGTCTTGCAACCATATTGACGACATTCAAGCTTTCATGTCGCTTGAGCTCGGTCTCCAGCCTTATGTACCGATCAACTCTGAGGTACAAGTCGTCCAGCTCAGTAGGTCGATCCATGGCCAGTTCCTTGTGGATGTCGGACCCTGGGCATAGACCATTATAAAAGGCAATAGTAACAAGTTGTTCGTGACCCTTATTGAAGTCATGGATTAGATTGAGTTCTGACTTAAAACGTCTGAAGTACCCAGCTAGTAACTCCCCTGGTTGTTGCTTGATTTGGAATAAGCAATCGATTGTGACAGGTCGTTTCTGATTGTAGATATATGACAGGACGAACTGCTTCTCTAGGTCGTTGAACGAGCTGATTGAATTGGGAGGTAGCTTGTGAAACCAATCCAGCGCGGGGCCTATAAGGCTGGATGGAAACAAAGTACAGAGTATGGACTCGTCCTTCACCAACGGAAGCGACTTCCTGAATGACTTGATGTGGTCGGTTGGATCTCCGACCCCATAATATTGATCAAACTTTAGAGCATTAAGTTTGGTTGGAAAGCCTGTACCTTGCAGATCGGTGGTGAATGGTGAGGTATGGCATTGAGCTAAAGCTTGTAGGGCGAGCTCTTGGGGGAGTCAGCTATTCTGAGCGATCTGAGTTGCTCGGAAGGCTTCGAATTGTAGGCTAAGTGCGTTGAGCTTCGCCTGTTTATTCGTGTCGACCTGTAGGTCGGCTCGCTGCTGGTTTAAATGAGCGGTTTGATCGCTGCTGGTAGATGTACCCTCCTTAGCTCCGAGCGCAGCGATCTCCTCTTGCAGTTTTCTGATTGTTTCTTGCAGATGGGAGGTGGTTTCTTCTTGGGAGGCCATTGGAAAATTATGGTTTCTCAAGAAGATTGGGGGTGGCTTTTGGATGGGATGGATTTGCTTCTGATATGATCAGAACCCACAGTCGGCGCCAAATGTATTAACCTAAATTTAGACTAACACACTACTTTAGGTCGGATTGATAATGAGGACCAAAATGGGGGATTTGATAATGGAGAGGGTTGCACTTCGGTTGAGGTCGAAGCTGCCTACGTACTCTAGTTCGGGGATGTTAAACTTAGAGATCAAGCCACCGTAGTTCTTGGGTTTTATAGAAGATGATGAGGCGGTGATCCGGAGATCTTCCTTGATACGCAAGATAACCGACATGATTTGATTTGGCAATCAAATCATTAAGTGGTTGAGTTATAGAAGATAACAAACAGTCCGCGTGCCGATCGGATATCTTCAGTATCTAATTGTGATACGTTTCTATATTGGTACTGGCCGAGCTGATAGATCGAGTGAAGTAGGTCGATGATGTCATATCAGGTCGGGTCGATAGTACTTCTCCAAGTCGATTGTGATGCTACGTGTCGTCTTTTGATTGGTTGATGAATGTAGTACCACTACAACTGATCACATTAACATTTAGTTGATATGTTGTATATATACAAAAGCAAGTTCTAACCAGAACTAGATCTAACAAAAAGTACTAGCATGGTCCTTAATTTGTAGCCTTAGCTTGTAGGCTTCATCAGAAAAGGGAAATTAGGCATTTTGAGCTATCATAGTTTGGCTGGCCTGGCATTACCCCTTTGTTCCATGTTATAATTTTTCAATTCTCATCCATGTTTGATTGATTAGTTTGAGATATACAGTATACCACATGTAACATGCATGTTATTCTTCAACTAGACCAATTACAAGGTCATCATGTGCATGTTTTTACCAATTTGTTGTTCATGTTGCGAGCATCGCCAAAACTGTTACAAGGATTTCCAGTGAAAGTTCATATATTATATGGTTGGTTTTCAACATTTTGATGAGGTTATTAGTCAAAGTAATGATGCTATATATAATCTCTTCAATTCTTCTATTTATACTGTACATTGGCAGCCCATTTGCTTGAGGTAATAACTGGTGGAGATTGGCATCCCATTTGCTTGAGGTAATAACTGGTGGAGATTGGCAGCAGGTCTGCGAGGACGTGGATTTCCCGTAGTGGAAGTGCATGTTTTAGTAGAATCATTAGCATAGCATAGCATTATATTGACCAATCCATTTACATATTTCAAAATTTTCTTCCAGCAACCATTTTTGAATAAATTTGAAACAGTAATAAGCAAATTTTAATGTTATGATGATAAAAAGTATGAGTTGCATTGCTTAAACTTGTATATATAATCATGAAGTTGATGCTTATTTAAGGAAAATTTATCCTCTTTTTCCTTTATATCACATTTTGACAGGAATAAATCTGACTTTTGACAATTTTTGCTTGATATATTCTTATGCCAATTAAGATTTAGTTCATCATTACCTAAAGCACAGATTTGTGTTCCCATGCCCTGAACCTGATAAAGATTCATTAATTAATTCTAAAAGACATGAACCTTTTTCATTTTCCTTATGCTTTTCAAGGCTCATTCCAAAGTTAGCATTCAAATAAGTTGTGCCACCCAAAATGTTCGCTGCTCATATATCTACCCTTTCTCATCCAAAATTTATTCAAAAATTTACTGATATACTATGTATATATACACCAGTTTTAATCAAAATTGACATAAAAATTCCAATGATGATCAGACTTT